>PVKH010048579.1:0-10188 GCA_004027955.1 Chaetophractus vellerosus | reverse complement strand
GGGTGGGCTGTTTCCTTGGAGGAACCCCCGAAGTCAGTCATTTCAATTTAGGCTAGTTTAGTGTCTTTTCCTTTTGGCAACCCAGATTCTCCAGAGAAGACCCTTCCCGTTTCCTACCTCGAGGGTATATACTTGGCTGAATAACGCAGAAGCCAAACTTGGCTTGTTACTTGATTCCTCTGGTTTCGGTGGGTACCTCACTCTCAATGTGCCTGGTGGCTTGTAGTCTAGAAACCCTTTGTTTTACTCTCACCAAAGAAGAAGCCTTCTCGAGTCTTTTGAGGTTTCTACTATATAACTCAGGTTGCTTCTCAACTTTCTCCACTTCCAGATGAGGATCTGACACCTTCGATCTTCTAACGCAATTGCCAATGATCCTGCAACCAGCTTCCAAACATTGTCATTTTCTTCTTTCTGCTTCTCTTCATGCTTGTGGGTTATCTCTTTATTATTATTATGTTATTAAATTTTTTTACTGGGAGGTCCCAGGGATCGAACCCAGGTTCCTGCATATGGGAGACGGACGCCCAACCATTTGAGCCACATCTATCCCCTATCTCTTTTTTAAAAAAATAATTTATTTACTGTCATATTCGTGAAACTTTGAAAGGGGACAGACTGAAGGTATGTGTTCAATCTGCCATCTTTAACCAGAGGTCCCCAATTCATTTTTTTCCCATGGATTGGTTTTTAATGCCATGCTCAAGGCCTGTCCCATTGGCTCCTTCCAGCTCAAGAAAACCCCAGAAGCCCTTGAGGTCCTAGTTTAAAGAGATAGGAGAAGAATTCTAGTTGGTGAAAGACAAAATGTGTTATCAAATACTTAAATGGGTACTTAACAGGAAAAGTGGAGTATTTTCTTTGGTAGTCTGAAAGATGTTTTTGTTACACATTAGGTGAGTTTCTTTCTGCATACCAGATCGACATTTATTTTTGGAGTTTGAAAGGGGGATTAAAAGGTCTCAGACTGTTTCTCCTAAAAGTAACAGAATTTAAAACCCAGCTTAGGGAAGCTGATGTGGCTTAAGCGGTTGGGCATCCACCTACCACATGGTAGGCCCTGGGTTCAGCTCCCAGTGCCTCCTAAAGAAGATGAGCAAGACAGTGAGCTGATGCAATAATATGATGCAGCAAGATGATGCAATGAGGAGACACAACAAGGAAACACAATGAGAGATACAACAAGCAAGAAGCTGAGGTGGCTCAAGTTACTGGGCCACTCTCTCCCTCATGAGAAGTCCTGGGTTCAGTTCCTGATGCCTTCTTTAAAAAAAAAGAAGACAAGCAGACACAGAGAGCAGAAAGCGAGCGCAAACAATGAAGGGGGTGGGAAGAAATAAATAAATAAAACAAATCTTAAAAAAAAATAAAAAATAAAACCCAGCTTAATCAATACCTTCATTCCATTAGCAAGAAGACTGGTTTTACTATAAAAGTTGGCTAAATTAAAATTATCAGAAGAGTTTGAGGACAGCTATCTTAAAAACACCATGATTGGTTGCCTGCTAACAAGGACGTTATTTTTTATACCCTGGAGAATTTCTCGTTTTTTTTCAACTGGAGTGCCTTTCCTTAATAAGTGCGAATAATAAACACACAACATGCTGAAATCCATATGTTGTGGATTTATTTTTTAACAAAGCAAAGTTATTTAAATTCGGACACTAACAACAGCTGCCAATTTAATTTGAAGTTGTTAAAAACAGCTCAGTGGTCCTGAATTTTCCTTTATATATTTTGCATCTGTCTTCCCATTTTAAAACTAAAACCCTATCAAGTTTACCTGTATAAAAGTTATAAGATGCATATTTTATTCAATTTTTATTTAAAACTGAATTGTATTCATTAACATCCAGTTAAATGGCCTTGAAATTTATTTGGCAGCATTTCCTGTTTGAGGTAGGAGTAGTATTCTGTATACTTCCACCAAATTTAGCAATAATATCCCTATAACCTTCTGATGAACTGTAAATTGCACTTATTAACTAGATAATTTTAAAAAGTACAAATATTATAACATAGTAAGTTTTCCAAATTATGGGAAGAAGTAAAGATGAAATATATCATGGCTTGATAATTGACAATGCTCTGATTTATTTAGGAAAGTTATACCTGAAATGTGGCAAAGAAGAGTTACCTTATTTCTATTTCTTGGTACTTAACACTCACTAAGTACTAACCATTATCATCTTTAATACTGAAATACATGTATTTCATGACAAATTCTTAGATAACATTATTCAAGGAACTAAACTCTTGCCTCCCTTGTGTTGCTAATAGGCATTTATTAAATTTTTGCCACCAGGTTTAGACATTTACCAATAGAGGAGATACCTCAGATCTTTGTGCCTCAACTGTCCTTGATCAACTCTGACCCCATCATCTGATCTTGGAGAGTGAATTTCGATCAATACTAATGATAGTAACAAAATGACATTCTTAGACATTAGTAAAATGACCTGTTCTTTTGATTAATCCACCGCGGGATAAACATTCATACACACTGTGCTCCATAATTCTGAACCAGTGATGGACAAGTAGCAGACATAGAAAGACACAGAAGAAAGGACACACAGCAAGAGCAAGCAGAAAGGGGGGGGGATATGTAATAAATAAAAAATAAATCTTTAAAAAAAAAAAAGAAAGTGCATAGAACAGTATGGAGATATTTTTGAACAAGAGCAATGCCAAATAGTCTATTATGTTGTTTTAATTTGAATGAGGCTTCACTTTATGTATTATCTACATTAACCTAAAAATTTCTATTCAATTAAAAAAGAACTTAACTTTTAAAAAGTTCTTTAATTTAGGCAGAACATCAAACTGTTGATTGATTTTGGATCGTTAATACAGTAAGATCTTGAAAATGCTAAAACTTGAATGCAAGCTTCAAATAAATTTCCAAATGTGCAAAATTTCAATCAGAAATAATGCTCATGACGCGGTAGCGTGTGCTTACATCTACTGACAGAGAAACAAATGAGTAAAGATATACCTTATAACCTTACAGAGGCGATTTATAGTGTATTAGTAAATACTGGTTATATAATTGAAAGTGAAAGAGTGATGGTGAAAACACTCTAAAACTTTATTTTGAGGAACATTTTTTTTATAATTATGTTTTTAGTAGATAAAGAGCTATGCCTTTAAAATTAAAAATTAATTCAATATCAAAACAATTATGAAGAGAATATAGTTAAAAGCCATAGCAGAAGTTAACCAACCAGCTAAAATCTAGATAGTCTGTCCCATTTCTCCCAGCATTGTGAATGTGGAATAGAATGTTGTGTCTATATAAATCAACAATGAAGAGTAAGACAACTACCCTCAGACCAACTGAATTTAGTTTAGTTACCTAAATATTTGTAGTGAAAACAGGGGTTTTTAGGGCTGCCATTTTCTACTTTGCTTACAATTTTTTCCAGGTAATTTCTGGCTACATTTTACTTGAAATTTGCAAGTTTGGTATTATATATCAGGTCTGTAAGTTACATCGAAACATAAAGTCCACAGAATTACCACCTGTGGTAGCTTGAGTCTTTTGTGGACCTCAGAAAATTATGTTCTTAAATTGGTCCATTCCTGTGGGTATGGGACCCTTTGATTGGATTGGATTCAGTTGAGGGCCATTTGACTGGATTACTTCAGTGAGGCCTAGCCCAGGGTGAGTCTTAATCCTCTTACTGGGGTCCTTTATAAACTAGATTTGGCGGAGCTGCAAAAACAGAGACAGAACTCCAGAAGCTGAGAGAGAAGGCCCTGGGAGCCAGAAGCTGAGATGAGTGGAACACAGAAGCTGAGAGGAGGCCACTGAAACCAGAAGCTGAAAGCAACGAGGCCCTGAGGAGAGGGGAGAGAGGAGCAGATGCCGCCATGTACCTGATCGCCCACAGCTGCAGGCTGGGGAGAAAGCATCTCCCAATGAAGCCTTGATTTGGACACTTTCATGGCCTCAGAACTGTAAGCTTATAAGTTATAAATCCCCACTGTAAAAGCCAACCCATTTCTGTTATATTGCCTTGGCAGCCTTTAGCAAACGAAAACACCACCTAATATGCCAAGAGAAAGAGTTTAATCTGAAAATGTACCTTGTTTTAATAAATGTATTATGTACTCTAAAAATACCCTAAAAATAGGAAAATGAAATCCACGTTCATCCAGCTGTGTTTGGGCTTTGGTCAAATTAATGCTCCGTTCCTTAGAATCTAATGTGGCATTTTGCCATGGGAAACCCAAGTGAGTTTTATTACTTTAGTAGCTGGACAAAGTTGTGTTTTTTCCATTAGCAAGTAGGATCTTTCTTTAAAGCAAGAAATTGGAAAAGTTATTCTTAAAGTAGATATGTTACATAAATTTGATCTTAAGAGATCTAGGAATTTTTGGTAGACTCTCATGAGGAAAGCAAGCTTTCTATACCAGCCTTATCCAATGCAATTTTAAAGACTACTCACATCCCAAAGCAGCCCATGTTAGTTAAAAGGTGATTTTTTAAAGAGGTGTGTTTGTTTGTTTGTTTGTTTCAATTCTCTTTACTCTTGGAATAGGTATTTAAAGGTTAACCAAGACGCTCATTTTCTGACTTTCCCTCTAGCCCAGTTTATGCTGAGGCAACTCTTGAATTTTTGAACAAGACATAGGGGACTAGGTCTTTTCATGGCTACTTTATCAAGAGGCCATTCAGTGAATATTTGAACACCCTATTTTTCACTTCAGTGAATTTGTTTGCATCCTTTTTGTTTGAAACAATAGGCTGCTATTAGTGGCTTCTCTTGAGTCTTCAAACAACCAAAAAAGGAAAGCTGGGAGACTGGTGGAGGCAATTAATTTTCACACAGAGGCATACTCAGTGTTTCAGATGGTTCAACAGAGGCCCAATTGCAAATAGGCTTCCTCTTTGGTGTATTAAAGGGGGAAAAATCTAGGGTCACATAATGTAGTACAGGTGGAAACATAACTATAAACAGTCAGAACAGGTGACTTGGATAAGACTGCAACTTTTATCTATACGTAAACTTATCCAGGAGACTCTCCTATCCCATACTTAAATGAAATTAAACCTTGTCAACCACAAGATTCAGGCTAAAGATCTTTGATGTCAAACAGCATTCTGAAGCAAGTTTGTATTAAGTAGGCATACTGCAAATAACATTTATCTTCAAAGCACCACAGTATTCCTTCCCAGGTAAATAGTTAATGCTTAGGAACAACTGTGTTGAATTCATTCATGACCCTAAACATTCCTTCCTCTGAAATATATTTTTACATTTTAATTGAATTGACCACGGCTTTATTGAACTCATCAAAGACACTTCCTATCTTTAAGCTAATTTTATTTCCACTAAAAGGGCATATGCAACTCAGGTAATTTGAAACAGCAAGAAAACAGCACAGCAGCTCTACAAATTTTTGTTTTGTATAGAAGATTTGATTGTGAAAATCAAAACTTTTCTGAAATGCTGCACGTGATAGCAAAATAAAGAAGCAGTAAGCCCAAGCACCTGAATTTTAGCTATGTAACTATGATAAATTTTTCAGAGATTTTCTACTACTCTAATAATAGAGAGAAAGTTTTCCCGAAATAATAAAATAAGAACCAAAGTTGAACCATGGAGTAAAAATTGTTGGTAATCATCATTGCTTGCATTTCGACATTTATCTTTAAATTCTTTTATATCAGTTTGTCATGACACTTTTAAAAATAGATGTCGTTTGAAAAATAGCAAAGCATAATGGTTAAGAACATGGGTTCTGGAGTCATCGAACCTGGGTTCTTTTGCCAACTTTGCCACTTACTAGCTGTCAGCTTCCTGTGCCTCCACCTTCTCTTCTCTAAAATGTAGACAGTAATAGCATCAATATCATAATGTTGTCACTGTGAGCAATAAGAGTGAAAAAAGCATGGTGTCTGCCACACATCAACAGATGTTAAAGGTTATGCTTACCAATGGACCAAAGTCCATTACCAAAGACAAGGATATGATGAATGCCTCTTCCCAAGAAGGTGATTACAAATATAGGGCATCTGAGTTGTCCTCTGTTCAAAATAGAATTATGGGATCTTAAGAGTTAGGGAACATGTAGGAGAATGCTGTGAGATTTTAAATGGCCAATGTGTGTATTGCAAAGCTAAGGTGGTCGTGCCATAACAAAATATCCAACCTAGATGGAGCTCAGCCAGTGGGATGCATAGGCAAAACGTCAGGTAAGAGTTGTGTTCACATTTATTTCTTGCCACTTTTCTAGACCCTGGAGTGACAAAGATAATTTAAAAAATAGTTTTTCATTTGAACAGCACCCAATCTGGTAGGGGAGAGGCACAGTTGAGTTGATGCAGTAAGTTATTCAACGGAGGTCTGAACTGAAGACAGAGCTCAGGAGCAGGGGTGGTTTGGGTGGAATGACAGCGAGACTAACCCTAACCCTGTTTGGGGGAAATAGGAGAATCTTCCCATAGGACATCTAAACTGGAACTGGAGATATGAGTAGTAATATACGGGGCAAAAAAGTGGTCAAAATGTCATTAGGAAAGGGGAGGACAAATCTTGGAGCTTTCCTGCCTAGAAAGTAGTGGAAAGTTCTTGTAGCTGAGGGAAAATAGTCGGAAGAGAGGTCTGGAGGGGTGGACAGGGAAAAACGTGCAGAAGGTTTTGCATGTGAACTCTGGTGAGAAGGGGCGATCCACTGCTGCTTTGGCAGGGCCAGGCCATGATCAGACTTGGCCACAGTGTAGAAAATGGTTCAGACGAGCGCAGAAAAGGGCTGAGGCAGAAAGACCAATTAAGAAGCTGTTCAATAATAGCAATGGGCTGGATTGAGTGTGGCAATGGGGATGAGATTCAAGGGAGGACGCTCAAGTAGAATCAATAATCTATGGTGCTTGAATGGCTATGAGGACAACCGGGAGAGGGCCTGTCCAAGCATGATGTGTCCATCTTCACACAGGTGGCTGAAACAGTTGAGAAGGGGAAGTGGAGCTGTCTGATGAAGTCAGTGGAAAAGGGCAGCATCCAAGGGTGTCTATCTTATGGGATAACTGCCTCCTTCTCCCCTCCTTTTGTGGTGGAAATCAAGATGCAACTCAAGACCCATTTACCAGGCAATAAATGAAGCACTGCTGGAAGCACCATTTCATGACAGGGACAACTATTTAGACTTTACTGTGAGCCTATGAGGACATGCATGTAGAGGGCACTTAATAAATGCTTGTCCATTGAATTTGTTAAGCAGGAAGCAAATAAAACAGTGGTCTGGGTCTCAGAATTACATGGATCTTTTGAACCCTTCTATGCCTTGATTTCTTCATTTATAAAACAGATTAAAACGTTAAGAATAAAAGAAGAAAAATTTTAAGATAAATTGGACAAGATTAAGAAGTACTGATGTTTGAAAGAATGGATACATATATAAGATCGATATCTAATGACAAGTAATTAAGTAAAACCACAAACTGGATTTTATATAAAATATCTATACTATTTTATGTCTATTTAAAGGACTGTCCTCTATCTTTTGGCCATAAAGCAATTAACAAATAAGATGAAGTACAAAGCTTTCTCACATTTACATATTTACAAGCTAAAATTTTACTGAAGTCTTACTGTGGCAAGGAAAAAATTCTGTTTAAAGGCAGCTCATCATAGTTTTGAGAAAAGCAGAACATTTGCAAGAAGCCTTCATATTTAATAAGAAAAAAAACCAAAATAGTTATAGGTCTTGTATTACATCTATGTTAAATATTGTTCCATAACATGACATTATTCTTTTAAAAACTTTAGTTATTGTTAAAAAGTTAAACGTTTGTATTAAAAATCTGAATCAGAAATTATCTACTATTAATCAAGCAAAATTTATTCAGAAATAGTTGGAATATACCAGTAAGACTCCATTTGATATCCTCAGAGTACATGCTCAAAAGATATCAGTTGAATGTGTGAATGAAATCAAGAAATAATAAATGAGTACCTAATATGTATGTATGGACTATAAGATGAATATGTGAATGAGCTGTGATTTTTTTTTTAAGATTTATTTTTTTTTATTTATTGCATTTCCTCCCCCCCCCCCTTTCTGCTTGCTCTTGCTGTGTGTCCATTCTTGTGTTCCTCTCTGTCTGCTTTGTCTCCCCCCGTTGCAGCGACGCGCCGAGACCGGTCACCGCACAGGCGGCTTTGCCCTGCTTGTGGGTGGCTTCTGCTTCCATTCACGGCTGGCTCTGCTTCAGTTCACAGGTGGCTGGCTGCACTCTGTTTGCGGGCGACCTGCCCTGCCCATGGCAGCTTTGCCCTGTCCGTGGCAGCTTTTTGCCCTGCCCACGGAGGCTCTGCCCGCCCATGGCGGCTTACCCTTCTCAAGGCGGTCTGCCCGCTAGGAGAGGTCCCCGGGAACCGAACCCGGGGCCTCCCATGTGGTATACCGGCATCCCATCCACTGGGCTATACGGCTGGCCCCTGTGATTTTTAATATTAAAAAAAGAACTGCAAGGACTGTGGCCTCAGTCCATAGCTGTCATAGATTTTCATTATTTGCTAAAATCATGCAATCTGATGCTTCTATTTTCTCTTGTACGGTAAGTTGTTTGAAATGGGAGTTTTGTACATGAATATTGTATTAAAAGTTAGGTGATTACCAAAAATCCTTTTATGGAACCCATTTTTTAAAAAAGCGAATGTACCCCAAATTCACAGAGTACTGTGGCTGAATATTCATCTAAATAAATTTAAATACACACAAAAAGAAAAGAAAAGAACTGTAAGACTTCTCCATCACAGTCAGAAAATAGTCCTTTAGAATCTGAAATAATTCTCCATGTAGAAATAAAAAAAATTTGCCTCCAAAGTACCGCCACTAAAGGAAGCCTCCCTTGAAAAGAATTTCTCTCCTCTTTTTGGAAAGGAATGTGTATATCAGATTTATACTTTTGGCTCTGTGACATCACACATGGAAACACTTACAAAATTCTACTAAAATAAACGTCAGGTTTGTTGTGGTTGTTATTATTTTAATCAGGAAAAATACTTAAGTCCTTCTAAACAAGATATTTTACTTTGAAATTTTATTTGTAATCAAAATATTTTTCAGGAAGCATTTTCTGTAGTCTTATTACTCAATTAAATGTATTCCTATGGCTGTTTATGTCACACTGTAGGACAATCCTGCAGATGGCAAAGGTTTAATATAGAATTAAACTAAGCTATTAATTATATCACAAGTTAAAAGAAATGTAAATTAATAGCCTTTTAAAATTATATTCTTTACATCTAACCAGCAAAAAGACAGCTGCTTGTCTCCTTACCTGGGAAACATAGAGTCAAGCCAGGGTCAAAATAAGAAGGAGGTGCTTTACTACTTGTTTGTTTGAAATAAAATATTAGTTCTCTTTTTTTTTTTAAAATGCCACTGAAGGTTAAAACTGTGATTCTTACAGAAGGCAGGTCATCCCAGATCTAATGCTACCTATATCTAACCTAAAAATGAAAAACGCTAGGACCCATTGCACTTTCACATATATTATCGGAAAGGCAGACTCTGAAATTTATGAAAAGTGTTGTTCATTGAAGACACATTATATTTTTTATTGACTAACAAATAGAGAAACTCTTCTTTGCAACCAGATGGCAAAGATGGGAAAAGTTCACTACAAATTAGAAATAAAAGAACTAAGAAAATAGCTTTATTTTGGCTGGTTATCTATTAGGGGTGGAAGATGAAGCAAAGCCTTAGAATAATAACCCCAAATCACCTTCACAACTGAGCCAGGAAAAAATTATTTTTTGGAGTTCTGAATACTATTTTACTGAAAACTAGTCTCTCTCTTCCACTTTCACCTCACAAGCAGAAAAATCTAGTTTAAACTTTCTACTGTGTAGGCAGGGTTGGCTCTTCAAATTCTTTAGATCCAAAGTCAGGGAAAAGGAAGAATTTGTAAAGTTGGATAAAAAAAATTATTGTTTTATTGTTTTTTTTTTAGCTTCCAGTCAGTCACCCAAGATGGCGGCATCAGATGCTCCTGGGTGCGGTTCCCTGACAGAAACATTGAACAACTAGCAAAACTACCAGAGCCATCTTCTTCCTCAGAACTCCAGAAAACAATTAAAGGGGTACAGTAACTTGGGCCAGTGCCCCAATCCAGAAAAAGCAGCTTTAATGAGCAGGACAGGCTTGTGGGGTCCTTCCTGAAGCCTGCCCCAC
>PVKH010048578.1:0-10186 GCA_004027955.1 Chaetophractus vellerosus | reverse complement strand
GCATCTTTACTCAATCACGCCAGATGGACAAGCAATCATTAAGACATAAGGTCCTGTTGGTTTGCCTGTCTTTCCCACAAGAGAACTGGTGGAAAATACTTTCCAAAAGTGACAGAATGATAAAAGCAAGAGCGCTGTTTCATTTATTAATGAAGATTCAATTTATCTCACTCATTTGAGACAACAAGCTGAGGTGGAAAAGGACAGACTGAGTTAGAGAGACAAGGCTTTGAATCCTAATGCTTTTACTTCTTACCTGTATGACCTTGACGAGTTTCCTTTTCTCCCTGCGCCATAGTATTTCCACTAACAAAAGGATACAAGCTAATATTTATAGAAATCTTGCTTTGTGTCAGGCATTAAGTGTATCACTTTATTTTACTGTTTCATTTAATCCTCCTGCATAACCTTTGAGGTATGTATTAGTAACTGGTTTCTACAAGAGAAAAATGAAAGATAATTGGATTTTAACTTATAAAGATAGGCATTCTAATGTAGTAGTTAGGCGAAATGGGGTTATAGAGCAGGAGCGTCCGTGTTCAAATGCCAGCTTCATCATGTAAACTTGAACAACTTTTTAACCACCTTGTACCAGTATTTTTTTTTCTTCTATAAAAGTTGGTATTGAGAATAGCTACATGACATAATAGCTATGAAATTAGACAATTTACTGTATGTATGTAGTTTCATTGCTGGAACACAGTAAGTGCTCAATATATGTTAATTATTATTGTCATTATTATCATTATTATTTACTATATTTATGCTGGATCACTTACTGCATATGTGACATATCTGCTTTCAAACCCAGTTCTACCTCGGAACATAGTTGGTGCAAAATACTTTCTTATTCCTGACAGACCCTTTCCTTATCCTAATTGGCAAGAGAATAAAATCCTACATTTGGCAAGGGCTACACTGCTCTCTTTCAATTTGGCACACAAACATCTCCAGTTTATATTGTATCCCTCAGATAGTCACTTTTCAAACCATTTCCTGAACTCATCCTTATTCTATGCTCTAAATGCTGCTGATATTCAGAAGTATGTACATAACCAATTTCTCTCCTCATTTCTCCTGATGTCCTATACCAATTATATCCCATTAGCACCCAAATATTGTCTCTAGAAGTGCTTAAGTAAACCTGCTAGACCTGACAACATAGCTTTTCAACTCTGCCTTTCCAAGACTAAACTCATCTTTCCTGCAAAAATGGAAATGCCTTTTGCTTTTTCTCCTTTCCTTGGTGGTACCCTAAAAAATAAAACCAGAAATGCAAAAGAAGGAAAAAGGAAAATGGTTTTGGCTAATCCAAATTCCTCTTGATTTTGTGTCACATATTTAAATAGTATACAAATATTGTAAATATATGGAGGAGATAGACATGCAAAATAAATTATTAAAGAAAATTAAGCAAAATATATCTTGACACAAATGAATGACTAGGCTATCATAATAGAAGGAAGTTTGGTAATAAACAGACTTATATAGAAGGAAATGCTGGGTTGGATCTTTTGTTATTTTATTAAACCATATTGTTTTTTCATATTGCAGATACAATATATGTTTTTACAGACAATATTTAGAGAAAAGCATTATTTATGAGTCTATATGTGATAAAATAGGTTTATTTTATACATATATCTTGTAACTGACATTCTTCCAGATAAGAAATATAACAACAATTTTCCAGTAAATGATGCCATGGCATCATTTTAAATGGCTGCTTTTTTGTAACATCATCATTTAATCAATTGATATTCTTTTTCATTCATCAAATATCCATATTATTTTTAATTTTTTACATAAATATTTGTATGAATATACATTTTATCTAAGAATATAATTCTTGAAGTAGAGATAGTAAATCAAAAGGAATGGGCATTCTGCAATTGCTCAATTTCTGTTGTCTTATTAGAAGCTGCTACCATCTTCCACTGTCTAGGAAGAAAATGAAATAGCTCATATCCCTGCACATTCACTAATATTAATTATTTCACTTAAATATATAATCTATTGGGTGATTAATTTGCATTAATTTAGTTACTAGCATGTTACTTGTGTGATTTGGCCATTTATATTTCATTCTTGTGACTATATTCAGAATGGAAAACACATTAAATAGAACAATGAACAAGATGGTGGCAGAGTATGGAGCTCCTGGATTCAGCTCCAGCTACAGGGCAGTTAGTAATCACCCAGAGTCGTCTAAAGGATTTGTCTGGGGGCTCCAGGAGACCAGAAGAGCATCTTGCAACATTCTTGAAAGAATGGAAGGAGGAGACTACCCATCTGCAGAGAGGATTCCAGAGTACAGCCCTCCATGCGTGGAAGCCAGTGCCCATCCTCCATTCGATGGCACAAGCTGCACGGGAGCTGTTCTGCTGCTGGAATTGGAAGCTCCACTTCCTAAAAATAGGGGAGGAAGAGATGGTTGGGCACCAACTTCAGCTACTGATTTATAAATTTGGTGGGCTAAGGTGTAATCCTAAGAACAGCTAAAGTTTGAACCTGTCCAAGTCAGAAAGACCTGGTAGCCACCATTTTTATTCCAACCCTGGAAGGAAGGGAAGTGGGGCTGACTGAAAATCACAGCACTGGTAGGGGCTGATTTCTTTCCATCCAGATCAGACTGCAGCTCTAGGCCACCTCGGGAAAGGAGGAAACTGGGGCGAGCTGTGCAAGCCTCTCCAGGAAAATACAGGCCATGCTCTAGAAGCTGGTGATCATCCTACTCTGCAGCACAAGCCACCTCAGGAGCTATTCTGTGGTTAGAAGTGGAAGCTTCATTTCCCAAAAACAGGGGAGGAAGAGATGGTTGGCCACCGATTTCAAAGGGCGTGAATTCTGCTGGTAAAGTATAACCTCAAGAACAGCTGAAGTCTGAACTTGTCCAAGATAGAGAGGCCAGTATCCGCCATTTTAACTCAACTCCCAACAGGAAGGGAAGCCAGGCTGACTGAAAATTACAGTGACAGTAGGGACCAGTTTCTTTCACCCAGATGGGCCCTAGCCTAGGTTTCAGCCCCAGCTCTAGCAGGAAGGAAGCAGGTGGGCCCTGCACTAACCTCTCCAGGTAGCTACAGATATATTCGGCTGGCACAAACAGAATAGTGGGAAGCCTACCAGGGCAACTGTGGTCCTCTCAGATACACAGGGCAGAGATTGCTGTCTACACCTGCAGCTCCATCCCAGCCCTAAGCAAGGGACAAAGGGGCAAGAAATTTCATCAGTTTCTCTGGGCAACTACAATCTAGGCCTGTATGACTTGGATTATTACATAGAGCTGTGGCTCTGTCCCTACCCCTGGCAAAGGAGAAAGTTGGGAGAAGCTTAATCAGTCCCTGGGGTAATGAGGGCAGCTTGAGCCTCCACAGTTTACAGCACCAACTATATCCTTGGCTCCTACTACACAATCAGCAAGGGATAAAGGGCAAGAAAGCCCTAAACTAAAGAGAGAAACTGCACACAGAATAAATACATCTAGTAAGCCAGATGTCACGACACCAACAAAAAATTACAATCCACACCAAAAAACAGGAAGATATGCCCAGTTAATGGAGCAAGATAAGCTTCCAGATGACATAAAAGAGTTGAAACAACTAATCATAGATGTTCAAACAAATCTCCTTAATAAATTCAATGAGATGGCCAAAGAAATTAAGGATATTAAGAAGATATTGGATGAGCACAAAGAAGAATTTGAAAGTATACATAGAAAAATAGCAGATCTTATGGTAATGAAAGGCACAATACATGAAATTAAATATATATTGGAACAATAATAGCAGATTTGAGGAGGCAGAATAATGGATTGGTGAGTTTGAAGAAATGACCTCTGAAAGTGAACATACAAAAGAAGAGATGAAGAAAAGAATGGAAAAAATTGAACAAGGTCTCAGGGAACTAAACAACAGCAAGATACTTGCATAAATACATGTCATGGGTGTCCCAGAAGGAGAAGAGATGGGTAAAGGGGCAGAAAGCATATTTGAAGAAATAATGGTAGAGAATTTCCCAACCCTAATGAAGGACATATATATATCCATGTCCAAGAGGCACAACATACTCCCATCCAAATAAATCTGAATAGATCAACTCTGGGACACATACTGATCAGAATGTCAAATGCCAAAGACAAAGAGAGAATTCTGAGAGCAGCAATAGAAAAGCAATGCATAACATATAAGGGATACCTAATAAAATTAAGTTCCGATTTCTCATCAAAATCCATGGAGGCAAGAACTCAGTGATATATTCAAGATACCAGAAGAGAAAAACTTCCAGCCAAGAATCTTATATCTGGCAAGAGTGTCTTTCAAAAATGAGGGTGAGTTTAGAATATTCACAGATAAACAGAAACTAAGAGAGTTTATAACCAAGAAACTGGCTTTGCAGGAAATACTAAAGGGTGTGCTACAACCTGAAAAGAAAAGACAGGAGAGAGAAGCCTAGAAGAGAGTCTAGAAATGAAGATTATATTCATAAAAGTAACAAAAAGTGGCAAAAAGTGGTGAAAATAAAATATGACACATAAAACCCAAATATTTAGGAATAAATTTAACCAAAGATGTAAAGCACTTGTACACAGAAAACTACAACTCATTGTTAAAAGAAATTTAAAAAGACCTAAATATTTGGAAGAACATGCCATGCTCATTGATTGGAAGAATAAATATCATTGAGATATCAGTTCTACTCAAATTGATACGCAGATTCAATGCAATCCCAATAAAAATTCCACTAATATTTTTTAAATAAATGTAAAACTTGATTGTCAAATTTATTTGGAAGGGTAAGGGGTCCTGAATAGCCAGAAACATCTTAAAAAGGAAAAGCAAAGTTGGAAGTCTCTCACTTCTGGTCTTTAAATCATATTTCTAGATACAGTGTTAAAAAACAACATAGTACTGGCAAAAAGACAGACACATAGACCAGTGGAACTTAATTAATGGTTCAGAAACAAATCTATGGTCAAGTGATTTTTGATTAGCCTGTCAAAACCACCTAGCCTGTGCAAAACAGTCCATTCAACAAATGGTGCTGAGGAAACTGTATAACCATAGCCAAAAGAAGGAAAGAGGTCCCCTATCTCATACCTTATACAAAAATTAACTCAAAATGGATCAAAACTCTAAGCAAGAACTGTAAAGCTTCTAGAAAAAAATATCTTCAAAACCTGGTGGTTGGTGGTGGATTCTTAAAGGAGATAAAAGGAGAACTGAGATGGACTACTGATGTTTAATGTATGCAGAGGTTTTAATTACCTTTACTGTAAAAGTTAGGAAATGTATAGAGTGGATGGTATCACAATACAGTGAGTAACAGCTGGTTTAGAAATGGGAATGTGGTTGAAAAGTGTAGTCTAGGAAAGTAAATGCCAATTGACAGAAAGCTAGAGAATAATCTAGGGACTGACTAACACAGTAAACCCAGAGATGGATGAGAATTGTGGTTGATGGTACAGATGACAGAATGTCCTTTGTGAACTAAAGCAGATGAATATCACTATTTCAGGGAGGTGGGAATGTGGAGAAGCATGGTAAACATACAACTGAAGTGACCTATGGACTGTGGTTAACAGTAATAATGTAATATCCATGCATCGATGCCAAAGATATACTGTGTTGATAATGGGGAAGTATGGAAAAAGTGTGCCAAATGTACATGATGGACCATGGTTGGTGGTAATAGTATGATGATATTATCTCATAATCTGTATCAAATCTTCCACCATGGTATGGTATGTTGATAGAGGGGTGTTGTATAGGAATTCTGCATATGTGTATGATTGTTTTGCAAGTTTACAACTTCTGTCATAAATATATTTTAAAAATAATAATAGGGTGTGTTGGGGAAAAATATACCAAATTATGATAGGGACTCTAGTTAGTAGAAAGATTTTGACAGTATTCTTTCATAATTTGTAACAAATATCTCACAACAATGCAAGGTGTTGGTGGTGAGTTGATGTATGAGACCCTTGTATGGTGTTATGCATGTTTACTTTGTAACTTCACAACTTTTACTATATATTTATTGTTTATGTGTCTTCATATATAAATTATATAAATGATAAAAATAGTAATAATGGTAGGGTGGGTTGGGGGAAAATACTTTGGTTAGTAGTATATTTTGAGGATGCTCTTTAATCATTAGTTAAAAATGTTTCACAACAATGCAAGGTTTTGGTGGTACAGTGAAGAATGAGATCCCTGTATGATGTTATGTATGTTTGTTTTGTAAGTTCACAACTATTACCATACACTTATTGTTCATGTATATTTATGTATGAGTGATATACTTCAATAAATTAAAAAAATATGCTAAGTGAAAACACATTAAATAGGTGGATAGCTGTGTAACTATATTCCTTCTATATCTCAATTCTAGAGAAATAAACAGCTATACTTTCCAACTTGAACTAGAGAGTAAACTTCCTTATCTAAAAGTACGTTTATCAAAATAATATGTACAACATGTCAAGCCTTTTATATTATTAATTTAATGTCTACAGTTAGTCCATGAGATGGAAATTATTGTTCCATTTTATAGACAAGAAAATTCAGTATTAAGGAATGTCAATTAACTTTCCACAGCTCATATATCTACTAGGTTATGGGGCCAATATTTTCAACTTTTATCAGCCATAAAGTTCTTTGTGTATCTGTCCCGAAAATGATGTGATTTGACTTTATACCTCTTTGAAAAACCTGAATGTTCTCTAGAGTTTCTTACTTTTTTTAAAGTAGCATACTTTGGATTATTAAATTTACAATGCAGAGGTAGGGGAGCTGGACAATTGTGACTCGGGGATGAATATCATGAGGAACAGAAGAATAGGGTACAGAATTTATTACTATGTCTGTTTTAGTTGTCATTGGATTCAAGGAAAGAAGAATTTTGTAGGTTCAAGATATCTAGATTTCAAGCAATGAACTAATGACTGAATCTCTTGAACGTTGTACATTAGATACAGTGATTTATAATTCAAATGGCAACCTTGCAGAGATTTTATAAAACATTTGCAGAGTGATTTTCAGTATTTGTTTTCATGAAATTTGTCTTAGATTCCCAGCTGTGAAAACAAATACCATACAATGGGTGGGCTTAAACAGTAGGAATGCATTGGCTTACAGCTTGAAGGCTAAGAGAAGCCCAAAATCTTCGCATCAGCAAGGAAATGCTTTCACCCTGAAGAATTTGGCATTCTTTGACTGTGGTCATTCTGTCAAAGATTGTGACATTCTTTGACATGTGGTGTTCTGTCCCCTTCCCTGGTGAAAATCGGGGATGTTGACTTCTGGATTCTTTCCATGGAGCCCTCTCTCTCTCTCTCTGTATGTCTGAATTTCATTCTACTTACAAAGGACTCCAGTAACCCATATTAAAGCCCAGCTTGATTCAGTTGGGCCACAATTTAATTGAAGTTATCAATATCTTAAAGGGATCCTATTTCCAAAGGGCACACATCCACCAGAATGTGGACCAAGACTGAGAACATGTCCAAGCTGGGCCACAATATTCAGTCCACCAGGTAGTTGACAGCCCTGTGTCAGCACCATTAGGGGCTCTTGCATCAAGTTGGTTGACTGCCCTGTCCATGGTAAGAATACTATTTTTGACATTTATAAGATAGCAAGATTTCCTAAGAAAGAGCCCAAGTAGGATTATCGATTATCAATGATCAATGTTCATATGTGCTAAATGAGCCTCTGTGTTTAGCCTGTTATAATTTACGATATAGATCAATGATTCTCCCAACTATTTATGGTACAAAAGTGACTGTTTTTCTGTTTGGGTGGATATACAGAATTAGAAAATCAATGCATTCCTTTTCTAACTTGGCAACCATAGGCTATGTGTGAGGCAGAGGTATGAATTGCCTTCACTCACATTCTCATGCTATCAGATGAGATGGATATTCTCTCCATTCCTTGAGGAGAGAAACTCAAACATGAAAAGGAGCGAGAGAAGAGGTAAGAAAGAAAAGAAAAGAATAAAGATGAAAAAGAGAAAGAAGGCTTTCTTGGTATGTACGAACCTATATATTTGACACTCAAGCTTATTTGTCACTGACACACTGGCTGAGCTAAAATCACCTTCTAGGCTGCAGTAGAAGGAAGGGTTGCTAAACATTATGTCCTTGGAAATATACATCAGGAAACCCTAGAGAGATCCCAAATCGTACTTTACTACGTGCATAGCTGTAATTAATGACTGTTTGTAAAAGACAATGAAAATGAAAATCACCTTAATTGGAGTAACTTTTAATCATGCAGGAGCTGAAAATCCTAAGGAAATGAAAATACTGGGATGTGGATGGATTATTTTAAATTATTGGAATGGGGATTTAAATGGAAAGTTTTCTGTTTTCTTGGTATTTCAGGTGAAGTCACAAAGCTAAAAATATGTTGCATTTTCTAAACAGAGCTACAATAAGAAGGATCAAACTGGTGTGTCAAACCTGAGACACCTCCAGTCTAAGTATTAAAAGGCAAGCTACTTGGAAAGGAATTTGTAGGAGTAAATATTCCTTTGGCTTTTATGCTTTCTCAAGAGAAGAGGGAGTGGTTTGCTCTCCCATTCCCAAATCAAGGGGAGTAGACAGTGTGCCAGGAACTGCCCAGAGAGATATAGGGGTACTAGCAGAAAAGGAGAGATGGGCATATGCAAAGCATGTAAAAAGAAATCCAACCATCTCTCTAGGGTTACAAGGATTGGAAAAAGGATGGGGCATGGGAGGATAGCATAAAGTTTACATATATATTTTATTTTTCTCTGGGATTTAGGGGAGTTTATGAAAATAGAATTTGTTGCCTGCCCATCTACTATGGTCTGAAGGCAGGAGTCTGGCTGGAGAAGACTGCAATGGCAGAAAAAGAAAAGATAGCAACACTAGGCAATCTGTACTTTGAATTATTCAGCAGGGTAAATGTCTTACAAGTTAACTGACCCTGGAATATGCTTTTCAAATAATATAACACCCATGGAACTAGATTAGTTTTCTTTTTTATTATTATTATTTTTGGGAATGCACTTTTTTGAAATTATGCCTTAGGACATGTCTATATTGTTTTGTATCCCCTAGTATTATACCTTATCAATAACATAAACCTCATCTTATTACACCTGCCTGGCTGCTTAGAATTCATTCCTGATATCAGCATTTGCCCTATTTCCCTGTTTCCCATACCAAATGCACTCTTTTAAAATATATATATATATATTTAGGTGCTTGCAAAAAGGAAGAGTAACAATGTGAACTTGTTTTTACTTAAGTGGAGATTTATTACTAATCACCCAATGGACACATTCACCATATCAATAAACCTGTGTCTGCAAGTAGAATGGGCTTTTGGTGGATTGGCACTTTCCCAGGCTCGCTGAGGAAAAGTCTTCCTGTGATTGCACAGATGTCGAGGCACCAGTTCCTAGAAGGCAGGTGGGAAATGTTCAGCAACTGGCTTTCTGATGGGCTTGTTGTTTTGGCAAGGTCCTTTTTTTTCTGGTTTCTGAATTATTGGCAAGTTCCCATTGAGCCATTAGGGGACACATGTGTTACATTTTCTCCTCTAATAATTTGGGACCAATGATGGGACAGTAAAGCAGACTATGCAAAATGGGAATTCTGGCCTTGGGTACTACTAGAATGACATTGACTGGTGTCTCAGGTTAGTGTGGAGAGAAGGGAACAAGGATTCCGTATAAAAACCCAAGTAGCTTCAATCTTCTAGAGATGGCAACCACTTTTTATAGCTCTAAAAAGGAAGTTAACTTGACTCCTCTTGATTGGATCCATCTTAGAGGGGGAGGTTTAGAGCAGATCGACTTTATTTTGTATCTGGTCAAAGAAGGACGTATGGAACAATATGACTGTCTTCTTTATCTGTTGTCAGGGAAATTTTCCTATCTACAAGGGATCATTTATTACTGTAAAGGTTAAGATATAGATGCCTATCTAGTAGTTTATAATGGCAATTAGAACTGTGTGAGTGTATACTTGTGTGTGTGTGTGAATTCTTTGAAACCATTCATGAAAATTATAACAGCACCCCTAAACTTGTATATTCTATGTACCGGATGCAAGAACTTGATCTACTGCCATGAATAAATTATCTGCTCCTTTGGGGAAAACTGTAATATTTTATAATTATTAAACATCATTCTAGTCAATTCCTCATCA
>PVKH010048577.1:0-10177 GCA_004027955.1 Chaetophractus vellerosus | reverse complement strand
CGTTTCTGTCTCTTGCTTTCTTGTTTCACATTTTCCTCAACGTGGAGATTTTATTTTCCTTTTATTAAGGAGAGACAATATTTCTCCTCAGATAACTTATGAAATATGAAGGAGAAAATGGAATTTCCCATTCGAGAAGATGTTGACAGAACTTTTCCTCCCAAAGGTAGATCAGAAAGAGTTAAGAGTAGAAGGCATGATAAATGGCCAGACACTTACCATTCTTTCATTCATTCATCCATCAATGTTTATTTGGTTCCTATTCTTAACCAGGCACTGGTTCTGGAGTTTTCAAAGATGAACAGTGTTTCCTATCTTCAAGCATCTTAGTCTAATGGCTTCATGGGCATGGTCATCAATTGTTATGCTATTCAGTGGGTTAACACCATGACAAACATATGCCTAGAAGGCTTACCAGCATATGAATTAAACTGGAGTCTTAGGCTCTTAGAGATATATTTTGAAGGAGGAATAGTCGAGTCTATTATAATCTTGACTCTTTGAGAGTTCCTATCTGTCCACCTCTCTTTCTTCTTCCCTCCCTCTCTTTTTTTTCTACTTTGAGATATTTCTGCTGCCTTATATGGTGGTTCCAATGTTTTGGTGCAGAGAGAGGAAGCTTCAGGCTTCCCCTTGAATCTGTGTCTGACTGTAACTTTATGGAAGAGAGGGATTTTGTCTAAGGAGACTTGATCACCTAGCACTCCATCAAGCACAGTACCTTCTGCTCAATCAATATTTGTTAATTACTAATATTATTGAAAATTTCAGGAAGACCATATTAATACTGCCACCTATTGGTTCATTCATGGATTTTTCATCTGTGACAGATAAAGTCTCTTTGGTCCGTAACAAAAAATGTCTATAACAATGCTTAATGGTGACTTTATTCAAACTTTAAGCACCATTTCAGAAAAAACTCAAAGTGTAAATTAGCTACACATCACTTGACTGAATACCGATTAACAGAATCAATATTCAGAGGGTATGGGACAATGAGCAGGTATTTCGTGGCTTTGAAACAATGGTTCCACACTCTTTTTCTTTTGCTTACCTGATGAGTTACTTTAGACAAGTTAGGTAATCTCTCTGAGTTTCTATTCTTATTTGTAAAATACATAAGTATTTCTACTCCATAGGTCTATTTTTAGGATTAGCTTCTATAATGCTTCTAATAAGCACAGCATAGGCCCTTGTGAAAACTAGGGATTCAATGATAAGCTTCTTCCCCTACCTCCTTTCTTCTTCCATTCCTCAATTCTCAATAACTTGGAGGATAAACAACATGATTCAATTTTAGCTGAACAATCAAATCTTTCAAAAACAAGAACAGTAAATGATATTCAGATGGTTCTTACCTTAACTATTCTCAGGTTTGTCTTCAATCTTTGGACAAAACCCATTCCCTGTGTACCTGATTAACTAGGTGTAATTATAATCTACTTCTGAAGAAGGTGCAAATAAGTACCTATCAAATGGGTCCACACCCCTTGCCTGCCCTTTCCCATGCCCCTTACTTGCTAAGTTTGCCTCCAAGGCCTTCTGTTGTCTCCTTTGATATATGCAAAGCCCAGACTCCTGGAACTTTCCCAGGTAGTCTTAACCTCTCTTCTGACCTGAAGCTGACTACAGGCAGAAAAGCCCACAGCTGTGCAGATGGCTGACATTTCCAGCTGGTGGTCTCCAGCTACAGTAAGACCTTAGTGCTGCCTGGCAATACTTTTCTGCTCCCTCTTCCTGTTCTCCACAGGGCCTATTTTAAGCCTTCTCCACATTTCAACCCTTCCATCCCCCACCATATCCTCCCAGCCTACTCTCCTGCCCTTATGCTATGCAGATGCCCTTATCTCTGGATTCACAGACAAAACAGAAGTATAAGAAGAACTCCCTCAATCTCTTGCCTCCAAACCTGTAAATGAACCTGACTCTACTTCATCCTTCCCAATTCTTTAGAAAGGAAGTGTCCCTTGGCCTGTCCAAGGTAATTACTTTGCCTGGGCTGGATCTCATCCTTTCCCACCTCTTAAGGGAAGTTATCTCCTCATTTAGTTCTTCTAACTCTCCAGGGTTCTATTTCCTTATCTGTAAAATGGAATAATCATGGTACCTACCTCCTAGGATTACTGTGAGCATCAGGAGTTAAAACATGTAAAGAACTCAAGAGAGAGCCTAGTACATAGTTAGCACTCAACGTGTGCCACCTATTATTAGCTATTATTCTTTTCTAAGGGAAAATCAACATTTAAGCATGCAGAAATTTTTCCCGACCAAATAAACTCTCTTATTAAACTCTTATATGCTTCTAGTATTACCCTATCTCTTCTCCCCATTTACCACCAAACTTCTGAAAAAGTTGACTATACTCACTTCTCTCACATCTTCCCTGTCCCACCATCCAACTCACTCTACCCTGGTTCATGCACTATTCTACCAAAACAGCTCTTCCCCAAATTGCAAATTATCTCTATGTGGTTTACTGGAAGAGCTTTTATCCTAATCTTGAACTCTCATCAAACTTTGGAATAGTTGAACACTCCCACATTTTTTAAACTCACTCTTCCCTTTTCTTCTGTGACACTATCTTTCCTGATTTTTTCCTTTCAGCCCATTCCTTAAATGTTTGTGTTCTCAGTTTCTAGCCCTGACCCTCTTATATTTTCATTTTACCTTCCCTCTCTGGGAAATATCTTTCTTTCCTATTGTTTCAAATAATGTTTATATGCTGATAATCCTATACAGTCTATAAATCCACATCTATATTCCATGATGACTCATGATCAATCTGTCTACTAGATAGCTCAACTGTGTTTCAATTTGAATTCATCATTCTTCCTCTAAAAGATGGTCCTACTTCTGTGTTCCCCAAGTCAGTACCTGATACCATCATGGAGACCCTGGAACTGGGTCACAGACTGGCTTCTTTCAATCCATTTTCAAACTGCAACCCAAATGATCTCTTTCAAGTGCAGATCTGATCATGCCATCCCCACTCCCACCCCCAACCCCACTGAAATCCTTCAAGTCTCACCATTGCTTTCCAGACAAAATTTATATACTTTTGGCTCTCAAGGTCCCTCATTATCTAATCCTTGCCCTTCTCAAATGTTGTTCCCTCTACCTGGAGCATTCTTTCCAATCTCCAACCTCCACCTCCCATCACTGCTGTTCTGTTCCAGATATATACATCGAAAAAATTGATTTGTTAGAATCATGAAATTTACTACTGCCTTGAGTGTGAATAATTTCTGACTTTAGTGCTCTGAAAATAATTTCTACTGAAACTATGGGTTTATATTATGACAGAAAGATAAACCCATATTAAAGATCCAATCAACATGGAAGCTGTTTTGAGCTAGTAACATGAGTTGAATAACAATTCAAAAGAATTTTTTAGTGATCAAGTTATACCAAACTGGTATAATTTGAAAGTTTGTGCCAGAGAAGACATACATTTCATCCTATTTATTTAAAAAATTACTCTTAGCTTTATCACTTTAATAGAATCACTTCTCTTGACTCTGAAAAAGTATTCCCACAATTCCTTGTTATACTTTTTCACCCTGTTTTCTCTTACCACTTATTTAAATTTCAGTATTAAAATAGAAAACCATTCTAGACATGGGTTTATTTTTAAAAACACTGGCATTTATATTTTTAAAAATTCATATTTGGTTGCATTGCTCTATTTTTATTAAAATAATAAATGGAGGAAAATGTTACTATTTCAATGTAAATATGATTTAGGTAGATGCATTCTGAAATGTGGAAAGATCTCTAATAAATAGTTGCTTGGGCAAGTGAACATTAGAAAGCCTCAAACTACAAACTGTCTTTAAATACATTTTAAGAGCAGCCAATTCTCTAATATTTCAGATATTAAATACAGAAGTGTTAGTTTGACAAAAACCAATGTGTTTATATGTCCCATAGTAAAATGCCTGAAATTTCTTGCATACAAATTATTAATTTTTGTTCTGCCTACACTAATGTCAGTAGTCCTCTCTGCAGAGTTCTAACTTCAGAAATATCTCTCTAAGATAGGACTATGAAGTGTTGAGAATGTAGGAATAAAGACAGAATTAAGCATCTGATGTTTTTAATTTTTGGTGTTTTATTGTGCAATAATGACACCTGAAAAATATTTTCAAATATGAAGATTCTTCATTGCTAAAGAAAATGGAGATGAAGCAATCAATAAGCATTTTCCCTAATGTTCATCTAGGAATTGCCTTACAGAGTTGTACTTTTATGGAAATCCTATCCTGTAAATTCCAGATTTTTTATAATTAAGTGATTTCATTCATTCAACAAATATTAATTGATCACTTTCTATGTACCAAAAACTCTGATAAATGTTGGGAGAAACTGATGTAGTTTGCTTCGGAAGTAGGAATAGGTGTGATTTCTTATTTTACTTTAAAGTTTAATAAACAGTGAGTTGAGCAGTGTTTGGACTGTTATATGGACATGAACTTCACACAAATACTAAACCATGCTGAATCCGTTAGGGCAATTTTTAAACAATAAAATAAAATATCATTTTAACACATACAGGGTAAAGACATGACTCATTTAATATTAATATAGAGATACTTCAGTTTCTACCTTTGAACTTACTTTAAAATAAACTGAGAATAAAAGCATAGAAAAAGCATAACAAAAGTATCCTGTTTGTTAGCACAGAATGAAATATTTTATATTTTTCTTTGTAATTAAGAACTTTGGTCAGGTTAAAATTAAGCATCTTTCCCTCCCCCTTGGGTAAATCCCTTAGTTTCCTTTCCACAGTGCACTGCTGTTGCTGTAAACATTAAAGACTAACTGGACATACAACAATTCCTTAATGGTAGTAAATGTACTTATTTCTCTACTTCATTTTGCCATAGTTATCTCTATTATTACACTTTACTGCAGACCAGTTTCTTTTCCATAATTAAAAAAAGAGGCAGAGAGAAGGGTAATTTATAGAGAGGGTCTGTCCAGAAAATTATGTATTCTTTTGTATCAGGAGGAATATGGTTCTTCTTCAAAACTAAGGTTTCCTGATCATCTTTTGCCCAAAGGTAATGTTTGTTCTAGTGAGCTTGACGAAGAAAAGGTTGAAAGGAAGACTGTAGTTACATATTTCTAGCATTGGGCTTTCCATAGAAATGTGTATTAGATATTCAAGTCCTTTCTTAAGCATTCTATTCTTGTAACCTGACTTCATTCTTTCCTTTCCACTGTTGCCATTGAAACTGGAAATGGCTGCAGAATACAAATCATATGATAAATATTTGGGAATTTGTCTTTGTAGATTTTCAGCACCGCTGCCAAACTTCTTGCCTAGAGAGCTGTGTGAGGCTTTTCAATCTGAAACCTTTGAGCAAATCCCATGCTTTAACCAACTGGGAAGCATCCACATGGTTTAATTGTAGCAGCTCTTCAAAGGAATTAGTAAATATTTCAAATTCTTTGACTCCATATTCTGCTAAGACTTGCTCGTTTGTTGGTCATATATTTATATCCAATAATTACAAACACTGGAGTGCACCTTCTTTATGGAAAATATGATGCACACACTTTTAATAGCATTAGCATAAATGAGGACTCTTTCTCTGAAATTTGTAATCATAGTGGGATAACCATTTAGTCTGATTCTATCGGAAGATACTACCTTTGGACTCCTTTCTGCATCTACCAGTACCTCACTGACTGCACCATACAGGGTCTCTTTCTTTACCTTTTTAAGGTTCTGTAGCACTTCTCAAGACGTGATGTGACAGCCAGTCACACTGACCTTTCAGAAGACAATGCCATTTGGAGAGTGGTTCTAGTATCTCCATGATGAGTAGAAGTGTAGGACAATGTGTAGTTAGCATCCTTAGGTAGCTCTGAATTCTCATTTTGAGGTCTGGGCTTGTGATTTTCTCACTACCATGCTCGTAAGCGGAGGCACTAATATGGGAAATTTTATGAAGAAGGGCATTGCTTGCCCCGTTTTTAGGCAAAACCCAGTGCAGTACACTTGCTTTCTTGGGTTTTGTTAAGCCCTCTTTCACAATCCCCACTAAGATATTTAAACACACAGATGAAAGGGGCTGTCTGATGTGCCATAAAAAGAAGTGTGGTGAAAATGTCAACAAAGCCAGTGTTTGAAATGTTTTCATAGCTGCTAGCTCTCTAAATGGTGACTAAGCCAAAGTACTGAAATTAGGAGGGGCATTTTCTGCCTGAGCAGTCAGAAACTTCTTTCTTCATTTGGAGAGAGCCAATGCTGTCACCATTCAACCAACGTATTTGTTATTTACATTCATGTCAAGCTTTGAGACTGGATTAAACATCATATAATTGGGAGCGGATGTGGTTCAAGTGATTGGGTGCCTCCCTTCCATGTGCCTCCTAAAAAAGAGGAGACCAGCACACAACAAACAGATGCAGCAAATAAAGGCAACACGGGGATGGGAAGAAGTCAATAAATAAAATAAATCTTAAAAAAACCAAACAGGGGCTGGCTGTATAGCCCAGTTGGTGGGGCACCGGTTTACCACATGGGAGGCCTCCTCGAGCAGGTGGACCACCTTGAGAAGGCAAGCCAATGGGGGCGGGGCATGCCGCTGTGGGCAGGGCACGCCGCCGCGGGCAAAGGCAAGCCCCCGCGAGCAAGGGCGAGCCCCCATGAGCTTGTGGGCCGCCTCGCCGGTGAGCTGACTTGGCAGGTCGCCCCAGCGGGGGTGGGGGGGGGGAACGACAAGCAGACACAGAGGAACGCAGAGGAAAAAAAATGAACACGGCAGGAATGGGCGGGGGGGATGTATAATAAATAAAAACAAATCTTTAAAACAAACAAACAAACAAAAAACCAAACAAACCAACCCCCCCAACCCTAAAACATCATATTATTCAAACGTGTATTCACTTGCTTGACATCTTTTAAACCCCAAAATTTAACACTAGGCAAAGCAATCTTATACATATAGAGCATATATGTCATTTGAAGATCTCTAGCACTTGTGTTTTCAGACCAATCAATAAGAATGGAAAAGTTCTGGGCCTGCTGAACAGTGACCATTAGATGGTGTTTGATGACTTTCCAGTGATATGGGTGAATGAAGTCCTTACAATTACTTTCAGAAAGTTATTCTGCCCCAAGTCCACTCCACGGTAGACTTCTACTTTAGCAAAGTGAGAAATTTAGTCAAAGAAATTTTGAGTTTAGTCACTGTGTACGCAATAGCAAACAAATTGGATAATCTGCTGCTTCTTACTTTCCCCAGCACCTACTAAACTTCTATTCATGATTTACAAATTGAAATTCTCCAATGTAGGAGTAGGGGTTTTTCAAAGCTGATAGCAGTTTGTTACATTTCACTGCGTAAGTGTTTATTTGCATTCTTCATTTTTCAAATAAGGAGCCCATGATGCCATTGACAAAAGCTGTGCTATATTTCATATTGGTGCAAATTGAATCTTGTCTTTTGTATAGAGAACAAAAAATGTTCCCACCACAACTCCATTATTAGATTCATAGGAGCTATTCAGCTCTGCCTGTCATTTTATAACTCTCCCCAAACCAAGTGCCTTATGTTGTTCCCTTCCACTTACTGTTCTTCGCCGAGTTTTATTCCCTCTCTTCCAAACCTTAGAGCTCTTTTACAGTTCAAATAGGTGCAATCCAGTGAACTGTCAGTATAAAATGTATAATTACTATGCTTAATTAGTTTTAGAAATAGAGGATTTTTTTGGTAAAATTGTCTCTCCTGTGATTTTTTGAAAGATTGTATTGATAGGATAAGTATCTTTGTCATGCATGTGGAGAAAATATAAATGTTGCCTGGGAAAGGATAAAAATATTAATTTTTCTTCTATGCCTACCTTAATGTTTATGAGTTGAGCAGCCAAATAGCCAAGTTTTGATGAAATGACTCTAAAATATAGGCAATTCTTAAATGACTTCTGGCAGTATCTGTTTGGCTTAGTTTATTTTGAGAAATATATAGAAAGGCGTATTTCCACATTGATTTCAAATATAAAATAAACCCAGAATCATCTTTTCATCTGTAAATAAAAAAGGACACATTTCAGCCCTTTTTGTAGTTAGTCTAAAGAGGATGTTGTTTCACAGTTATTTATAAGTTCCTTAACTTTTTTTTCAATTTACAATTATAATAAATGGCTTCCATCAACATGATGTTGAGAAGTTACAAGTTATTTTAAACTCTACTTCATTATTTATATAGACTAGAGAGTACACTGAAAACTTTTTGGACTGTGTACTTAACTATGTTATTATTGTGCTTTATCTCAAATAATCCAATTGGGGTTCATGCCCACTGCTTACATCTTAATGTTCACATAGGCCATTTTTCAATGCTAAATTTTATTTTTTATGGTGCAAATGAGAATATATTTCCAAGTGTAGTATGACTAGCCCATCTGACTGGTATGCAAGATGATTATCTGCAAAGCACAAGAAAACCTTTAATTCAAAGCTAAAAAAAGTGATTAACAAGAAAATATTGGTATTAAAAATGAATTGAAAAGTAATAACCTAAATAAAAATGAATTAAACATATGTATTAATTAATATTACCTTTTACTCACTTGAAAAGGATAAATCATTTCTGACTCAGCAAATGTTTACTGAGTATTCATTCTGAATCTGTACTTCTCTGACTTACGTCAAATAAAAGGGAGGTCTGCATCCCTCAGAGACAAGAACTGGCACAGAGTACATGTTCAAAAACTATTATTAGCTATTTTTATTTGTGATTGGTACTCAAAACCCTGGGGCCAGCTTTGACCATCTCATCTATTTTTATTTTTTATTACCTACTTTCAGGCAGCTACCAAATCCTATCTGTTCTTTCTCTCAAAAGCCACTTCTGCTCTAGCCCCATAGCCACTTCCCCAGACAGACATTCATCCTTCCAACCTATACTAAAGTCAACAGCCTCTGATGTGGCCTTCCCTATGGAGCCTCTTCCCACTCTAATCCGTTTCCACACTGGCCAGATATGAATCAAGTCTTAGCACACAGGATTCAGCTTACAGACCCTGTACTCAAAAAAGTTCGTATGCTTTCTTATGTCTGCCAGAATGTAATGTAAACTACACCCTTTGGCTTTAAGGGTCTTCAAAACTGGCTTTACTTTGCAAACATCCTTGGTTTTTCCATCCTGCTTTCAGCGCCCCTTTTCTGATTCGGGGAATATTGTTCCACAGAACTTAGCACTAATTCTCCATTTGTTTTGCAATTGCCTGTTTGTCTTTTCTTCCCAACCAGATCATTACCCTGAAGGCAAAATAAGTATGCATTTTACTTCCATTTTACCCTCCCAAAGCAACAGGCCCCAAAACCCAGTAAAAAATTGTAAATACACACTTGGTCAATTGATTAAATATTTTACAATTCAGAAAAAAAGCCACAGATGATCTTCATATTAAGTGGAACCTGGACTCTGAGATACACTTCTGATTTTTGAGCTTTGCCAACGTGATGTTTAATGCCACTGTGAGGGATCCTGCAAATATTTATTAGAAGTGAATTATTCCAAGCACTAGAAAAATAAAGAGGCATAAAACACAGTCTCTTCTCTGTCTCTTCCACTCATTTCCTACTTGGAGGTCAGGCTCATAAAAATACATGTGTAAAACAAGGTGGGACTGACTGTGATGGAGACAATAAAAGGTAGAATGGGCGATGACAGACTCTAGGTCAGAACTGACATGGCATTTCTTAGGTCTCACCTATGATGCTTAATGCTTATTACCGGCTTAAATTCTCTGTTTTGATTAACTAATGTGTCTGTGTTTGTGTACAGATGTACGTGTGTATGTGGGCATGCATGTATGTGAGTGTATATGCAATAATAATGAATCAATTAGGCTTTTAAAAACCCTTGCTGGCTTTGGTCAGTTAGTACATATTGTCGAAAAGTAAGTTCTAATTAACAAATGGCCAAACCAACATCTGCTGGAGGCTTTTTAGAAAAAATTTTTACAGTGTCACTTGATCACATTTAAAATATTTCTGGTGATATTTATTATTTATCTTTCTCTTTCCTTCCTCCTAGTATGTTTTTTACTTTAAGTTCTCTTTTATAGTCTCATTTTCTAGTCTTCTATTTGATTCCTAGCCCATATTTTCCTGTGATTACCCCCTTTTTGCCCACAAAAAACACCAGAGGTATTTATG
>PVKH010048576.1:0-10187 GCA_004027955.1 Chaetophractus vellerosus | reverse complement strand
GGAACAGAGGAACCCGGAAGCCTGAACCCTGGAGACGTCAGCAGCCATCTTATTCCAACACGTGGACTTGGGTGAGGGAAGAACTTTATGCTTTGTGGCCTGGTAACTGTAAGCTTCTACCCCAAATAAATACCCTTTATGAAGACCGACCAATATTTGATATATTTCAAAAGGCACACCTTTGGCTGACCAAAACAATACACCTATACATAAACACATATAAGTACACATGTGCAAATAAACTTATATAAAGCATTTACTTTTATTTTACTTCTATATGTAGTTCTATATGAAAAACTTTGACTTAGCCCCAGTAATTCCTTCCCTGAGAACAGAAGGACTTCATTCTATGTCCTCCCTTTTCATATGTATTCTCTTTATCCAACATTATTGTCGTATATGTACTTTTTTGATCAGTTGTTCTTGTATGTAACCAAACTTCCATTGCCATTGCCTCCACCTTTCCATATCAACTTCCCCTTTGCTAAAAGTGGGTTCATACACCATACCAGACTACCTACCTTCCTCAATCCCACCATGTGGATGGCCCTTTCATGCCTTCAGGCTTCAACACCTCACATAGATGTTCTTCCCACCTGAATTGACTCTGCAACCCCATATCTGACTCTTCCCTCACTCAGAAGTCTTCCTCACCACTCTTGTTCTATGTCCTCTTATGCTGTACTACATCTTGTCCTTTTTGTGGATGCCCTTTATACCCCATTTGTACACTGATATCCCATGCCTGGTGTGATGGTTAGGCTAATGTGTCAACTTGGCCATGTAATGGTGCCCAGTTGTTTGGTCAAGCAAGCACTAGCCTAATTATAATACAATGACATTTCATGGACTTTAACCATCAGTGATAGATGGATGATTACATTTACAATCAACTGAGGAGATTTCAGTCAGTAATGAATGACGTCTCATCTAATCAGTTAAAAGCCTTAAAAGGGGAAGTGATTTCAGCATTTAGAAAGAGAATCCCCATCTCTACTTCAAATAGCCAGCATTTCCTGGAGAATTCAATGAGGACCTTCATCTGAGTCACTGGCTTGCAGCTTGCCCTTGGATGGTCACATGAGACAATTTATAAAATCTCATACCATTTACAGATATATCTTATTTTGTTTTTCCTAGAGAATCCTGACTAACATACTTGGCTACCACCCACATAGGTCCCTTTCTCACCGTTCCTGGGTCCTGACACAGTCCACCCAGCTTCCCTCAGCAGCAGCAGCACCCTCCTATACTACTAGGACCCAGGATCCTGAGCTATCCTGTGAGGATACCCTTCTAACAAGCTGGCCTGGGCTTACCACTTTGCACTTGTTTACCGCAGCTAAACATTTCCTGTGCCAACCCTCCCTTGCACAACCCTTCATAATATTTGTTGAGGAAGAAAAAGCAAGGGAAGAAACCATTTGGAAATTTATATCATATTTCAATGAAATATATTTTATATCCTAAAGCTGTAAATATGTAATCTGTCTGGCAAAAAGAATACATTTACACTTTGCTACTCTCCCTTTTAAAATACTGCAGTTTTTGTCTTTTTACTTTATTTTGAGAACTAAAATCTTTGACCAACTGCTATATTTTTGTTTATAGCACACATTTCTTGTGATTAAAGAATGAAGGCTAACAAGGTCAATCACTTCAGATTTTCTAATTGAATATATAGAAATATATTCTAGCATAACATAAACGACTTTAATTTAAGGATATCTAATAAAAGAGTGCAGAAACTACTTCTATATACTTGCGAAATACCCATGGATTTTTACTGGTTTAAATGTGAAATGTATTTTCTAAATTGATTTCATATTTCTACCAAAGCCTAGGAAATTATGCACAATTAAACAAAACTCAGCACAATGCAATCATTTTCAGTAATATGTAAATATATTCTATTTAAAGAGATTGCAATATGTATAGATATGTATATTGTATTAGGTAATGTTTATATAGAGACATACATACACATACATGTATATGAATTCATCATATATAATTAGCCATGTATGAATATTTTTAAAGTTTTTTATGTGCTAGGAGCACACATATATATATACATTTATATATACACACATATAATATCATGCATGTATTTTTCAGAAGTATTTATCTTCATATAATTAAGAATTATGGCAGGAAATCTTGTTTTTTTTTCCTTAGGAGACCAGATAGTCATTGCTCATTTTTATCCTCCAAGCTATCTTGCAAAAATAAAATAAAATATAAAAAGAAAATAGGTTTTCATAATGAGCTAAATCTTTTAACTTCAAGCTGCATATCCAGAAAGAAATTAAGAAAATATGAGCAGAGATGAAAATACAGTACTAAGATAAAACTTTACCTTTATTGATTTAATTTGCTTTTAACTAACTGAGGTAAGGAATGCTGAAGTTTGGTCAATAAATGTATCATGTTATCTTCATTCTTAAGAAAAGAGAAGGGGGAGAGATGTGTTGCTAATTATTTATAAATATTATATTAATTGGGGAATGTGGTATTGTGAATGAGGGTAGTTTAAGACTACATTCTCTAAGTTTGGGGAGGATACTAAGATAATGTTTTATTCTCTGTATTTTATCATTGAATTTATGTCAAATAAATCTTTTAAAAATGTAAAAGATACAGCAAAATCAATTAGACAATTTTTCTTTATCGCATTTGAAGCTTTGACATCACCCATTCCGTTTATTTGCTTCTGGCCTAATAATCCTCTGCATGCTGGGAAAAATCTTTGTTCTCTGATAGAAGTAATAAAGCTGTCTGCACGATTCCCTCTTGTGAGACCCGGAGTGTTCCTATTTTATTTAATCTATTGGTGTGCAGCCTTTTCAAAGTAAACTCTTCACACACACTGAACAGAGAAAGACATGCAAGGGGCTGGCCCGAGAAGTGTAAAAATTAAAAAGTACCCTGCAAAGCAATAATGATGGCTCTCAAAAAATTAAATAAATAAGAATCTCAGGTCAAGCGGGCCTTGACTCTCATTGCTGCCGAAGTGTAGAGTGCTTCATATTCTCCCAACCCCCCTGTTCCATTCAGTTGTTCCTGTTGAATAGAAAGCATCGAGAAAATGAAGAGATCTAAATGCCAGCAGGAGACGGGTTGCATTCTTCTAGGCATGTCTTGAGCCTAGTCACCCAGAACAACTTGTGATCCCTGGACAAAGCCGTTTGCAGCAGGTGGCCATATCAAGAAATTTTCCTCCTGGAATTAGATATTATCCCAGGAATCACTACTGAGTCAAACATAATGCCCCATCCTGCTGGGTCAAGTAGGATTCCATTTCAATTTCTTTACACAACGATGCATTTAATCTTGTCTGCGTACAATGACAGTGCTCAGGCATGAAATAAATTGAAGTGCCTGAAAGGCAGAATTATCCCTTGAACCTGCAGCATTCCCAACCCCAAAAACATACATTGTCAAGTGAGTTCCAGATAAGCAGGATCTTCAGCAAGTGTTTGTGCTGCTTGGCTTCCTTTAATCATACTCCCTTTTGTAAAAGGGATTTTCGAGGGGAAAGATAAATCATTGCTGAGGAAAAAGGTCATTTTCAAAAGGCTTAAGAGGTTCATTTTGTGTGGCTTTCCAAGGTGAAACAGGTAATTCAGAGTAGTGAAAGTCTTTTGTGAGCAACTTAATTCATCCTTCATATTACGAAGAAAAAAAAAAAACTATTGAAATAAGCCTGAATAAAGTTCTTTATAACAACGTTCCCACTGACAGATAGAAAGTGATTTCTTATTTGCTAGGATACTATCTAAACTCTAGAAAATGAAAGTTCAGGTTGATAGCAAGATTTATTTTCTTCCACATATTTTTCAGAAAATATAGTAGTTTTCTGGGCTGTTTGGCAAAAATATTTCAATACCCTTATCAATAACACAGCTCCGCCTACAGAGCATCAGGCAAGTTTCTGCATGGCTGTGTGGTCAGACAAAAGACAGTGTTCTCCATTGTCAGTTTATGCTCGAGACTTCTAGATAAACAGATGTGTGAAAATCCAAGGAATAACACTTTATTTTCAATTTGCTGAGATGAAAGACCTTTCTTTAGCAGTCCAATGTTTAAAATACCTTCCCCTTTAAGAATAGTTTTCTTGATTAAATTTATGGAAGGTACTGATACAGTAATGACAGATATCTTAAGTTTTAATAATTTTGAGTATCTTAAAAATTTGCTATACTAAAACACAACTACTAGACCAAATGGAAAGAAAAAAAATCAGAATGTAAACAGTGCCTTGTAATTTGCATATTTCTCATAAAAATTTTATTTTTTTGTTTCTTTGATTTAATGTGCATTTTTATGTAGTGCAGAAGGTCCTTTAGATTTTTTAAAAACTGTACATTTCAAGTTATTACATAAATTTAGAACTCTGTTTTTTATTGATGTAAATAAATATTCAACAGTGATTCCAATGTTCAGGTGAAGTTATATACCAGCAGATAATTGATTGTTAGAGTTTCTTTCTTCCGAATTATATAGATTATACGGTTGCAATATATTGAGATATCAATTGCTCTAATTCTCCAAATTACAATAGCTAGAAAAAGTCAGGTAGCCAAGAGCACACATATTTGCCCAAGATTAGGCATAATCTAATCATCAAAGAGTAGTCTAGAGAGCTATAGAAAGAAAATATTTACCTGGGACAGCCAGTTAAAAATGATCCCATTTATTGAAAAGGAAAAATTCTATGCCTTTAGAAATTACGTTTAAAGAAATAAGAATTGGTGACTAAATGGTTATGATATGCTTTTGTTTGCTAACAATATTTTCCATTATTTCTTTATTGTAGTAATGTTAAAAAGATTTGCTGAAATAGCTTAGATTTAGGCTATGAGAGGATCTGTATTTTTCTTAAGTATGTGCAGATGTGTACCACTTTGAGGAAAGACAAAATGTGCTAATGATTTTTTAAAAATTTTCTTTGTCCCTAAATTATCATAGCAATTCATCTTTATTTACATCAATATTCATATTCCTTTGATACACTAATATTTTCCTACAGTAAACATCTTGAAGTTATAGCTCATTGTATATAGGTTTATATACCTTATTATACCTAGCTTAGTGTTTTATATCTATAGTTAGTCCATACCTGTTTATTTTTCATTTTTTTATTTTTTTAAATAGATATATATATTTTTAATTTTTACCAGGAGGTCCTGGGAATTGAGCCCAGGTCCCTACATATGGGAGACAGATGCCCAACCATTTGAGCCACATTCGTTCCCCATACCTGTTTAGTAAATGAGATAAATATTAAATGTTCTTCTTAAAAAATACAGATATCAAATGAACTTGCAAAAATAAATAGGAGATCCCCAGTGTGATTGAGTAGACTCAGCAGTGGTTTCCCTATGCATGACTATTCTGTCCTTCTATTCAAATCTATAATTAGTACTAGAGTTGGTATGTGTACATCCAAGAGACTTAAATCTTTGGGCTGTCCATGTGCCAGCTGAGTCCTGAATTTCAATGGAGCTGAAACACCTACTCTGCAGTTCAATGGACTCAACCAGGACAACTAACGGGGAGGAGATGATGGACAAACATACCAAAGAACCAAGAGTGCCTACAACTGCAAGCGAGAGAGTCCCATCCATAGGATATATAGGATCAAAGACCTCTCAATTAATGATGGAGTGGGCATCACCATCCCAGAGTCCTCAGGATTGGGAAATGAACTGTGAACTAAAATAAACTTACTAGTATTCTACTATAGACTACTTGTGATTCTAGCAATGGAAAGAATACCATTGTTGTGAGGTAATGACCCATGGATGTTCTGGGGTTAGGGACAGGGAAAATCAGGTGTAATTGGGGGGCATTTTCGGGATTTGGGAATCATCCTGAATGACATTACAATGACAGATACAGGCCATTATATATATGGCCATAACCTACAGAGTCGAATGGGAGAAAGTGTAAACTACAATGTAAATTATAATCCATGCTTAGTGGCAATGCTCCAAAATGTGTTTATCAATTGCAATAAATGTACCACACTGATGAATTATGTTGCTAATGTGGGAAAATGTGGGAGGTGTGGGGAGCGTGGCATATTGGAATCCTTTATATATTCTCTGTAACATTTATATAATCGAAGTATCTTTGAAAAAATAAGAAAAGTGAAAAATAAATAAATAAAAAATAGATGATGATTTGTCTTGCAAGAAGCTTTTGTTTTTAAATAGATTTTTTTCATGTTTTAAATTGAAGGATAAATATCAATATTTATATCTAGGAAACAATTTAATAACTAAATTTTAAATTTTATATAGTTTTCCAGAATTCAATTTCAAAATTCTGCATGGATTTTTATATAGAAAGTATAATCTGGAAGAAACGTTTCACTTGGGTTCTTTGCTAACATACATTACATTGGCTGATTAAACATGTCTAGGGGTAATTTTTCAAAACACCAAAAACTTTAAAATTTTTTTCAGCTTCCATGTTTTTGTGTAAGACCATTCTTTATGAATATTTTTCATGAGTTTAGCCTGAATGCTCTTATTCAGTCATTTATGAGTTTCTAAAGAAAAGTAAAAGTTTTTTCTTTACTTGTATAATTCATATGGAAAATAAATTTACTGCTCCAAATAGATATTGTTTATGATGCTGTACATTGGTAAAAATGGGGTTATAATAGACCAAATCTCAGTGGCTTAATATGATTTCTCATTCACCCTGCATGACTTTTTTGGCATCAGAGATCTCTGCTCAATGTAATCCTTCAAGACCCAGTCTGAGGGAACAGCAATCATCTCCAATGTTGCTCATCACCACACCAGAGGAAAAGGAGAATGTGGCAAATTGCACATAGGCTCTGAAAGCTATGATCTAAACACAACATGTGTCACTTTCACTAAGATTTTACCTGCCAAAGCAAGCCATACGGCCACAAGGGATAAGAAAGTGTAATCCTATCATGTGCCTGGGAGGGAAAGAAGCAATTTTCTTAGTAAATAGAATGAATGATTAGTTAAGCAATATTTGCTATTAGCTTTCTCTCTTACTTCATCCAAGGTATTAAACTTCTCTAGTATCTCTGACTTTAGACTCATTCAGGACATATTCATTTAGAACATCAGTTTGAAAAATGCCATATTTTCTTTATGGAGATATGACAGCTTCCTCACTCCATGCAGGACTCTTCTCCGAATATATTGGTCCTTGTTCGCCATCACCTTTCTTCTTCATTTGATGATGCAGGTGATATGCTTCTGCATCTTTTTAACTGGGTATTCCTCTGATTAGTGGTTATTGTTGCATTCAATATTTTTGCTTTATTATTAAATCAGTATCCCAGTTATTAACAAGAGTACCTTTAGAAACTAATAAAAACACCTGTGAGCACTAGAGGACAGTGAAGCATTGTATTCAACATAAAGGCGCATAGTTCACTTAAACACATGCATTGACTGACTGTTATCCAGGGTCAGGGAAAAAAGGGTTGAAGGAACAGCCAAGGCGAGAGATAAATTCTAGTAACAAATTCTGTCCCCCACCCCCACAAAGAGCTTTGTGTCCAAAAGATTATTTCTCTTATAGTATCTGTTCTCAAAACATCTCAGACTCACCATGTGAGAGGCAGTATCTGCCCCTAGGGGTAAAAGAAAACATGTTTTTAAAAGAAGAAGAAAAAGAAAGGACTGTTTATTTTGGATGGTGTTTTAAAAATGTGAAGGAAAAAACAGGATTAGGAATACTTGGAATGTGGTATGAGAAGTGGTGTGTCCGAGGACCACATGTCTAAGAGACAAAGAGGTTATATTGCTCTAATGATGGTAAGAAGACAATACATAACACACAGAGGAATTATGAGGATTTCTGTTTTGGAAGTTGCTTAATGATTTCTCAGTGGAAAAGTTTTATTGACAACTTGAATTATGAGATCTAGAGCATTTAATATAATATGAAAAACTGAACCACAGAGCCATTATTTTAAAAATAAAATTAAAAGTTATCAAAACAATAAAACAAACCATGGGATTTGGGTTAAGAAATAAGATAGATAATGCCAAGAAAGCAAGGGGACAATAGTTAGTATCAGTTTACTGATTCTATAGTACAGAAAATTATAAGGTAGCTTAAAAGTAAGATCAAGGAAGAAAAGATATTGAAACTAGGTTGAAAGTATATTTGTAAATGAATGGGTTATGGAAAGGGGAAGAGTACAAGCCAAGTTAGGTACTTGATTGAGGTTAATGAAAATATTAAATCATGTCTTTATTTCTTTTCTATAATTCAGAATTTTGGAAGGAGAGAAGAAAAATTATACTGTCATTACTCTGTAGGAAAAGGTCAAGGTGACACTTAGGAAAGGAACATATATCGAAATTGAAGAATTCTCAGAAAATGCAGAAATATACACTATACGTTGTACTTTTATAAGATACAGGAGAACTCACTGTTCTTATACTCTTACCATATACTGACAAAAAAGTTCTGGGCTAATTTTGTAACAAACTCATTTTATTTCCACTTTTACTAAAGAAAATATAACTTTGATTTAGAGATGTTATGGAGGAAAAGATTCTGTATATTCATAGCTTGCTGAGTAGATTTGAACAGCAAAGTTACACCCAGAGGTTATTATGGGACTGGTTACAGCTGGATCACTAGGGAGGTAATGGAGCAGAAAGAAGAGAAAGCTATCGGGGAGTCAATAAGGTAGTATGATGTCAAATATTAGATTTGAGTAAGTTGTGCCTGCAAAATAAGTACAACGTCTGAGTTTCATACACTGTTGATAAAGCACACTACATATATACACACATATTTGATAAGGGAGAGGGGACTTTTTGTGAAACTCAAGCTCAGCTTAAGCCCATGTCCAGGAAAAGGTGAACTCAAGAATCATGCAGGGAATGGCAATATGAGCTATGAACTAAATTAATTCACTACCAAAAGGGTTTAGACCCAGAGTTGAACACGAGACTATAAGGTCATCATAAGGCCTTCAGTAAATTAGAGAGGTCTTGGAGAACGCTCTGGACTTCCAATGACATGAGCAAAAGGCATTCTTGAGGCAAACAGCTACATTTCACGGGCAAGGACACTTCTGATGACTTCTAGTTTTAAGGTTAAGATAAGGAATGCTTAGGTTGTTTCATTTGCTTATTAAGTTCTCTTCCAATGTTCTTACCCAATTAGTAGCATACTTCATCTCTTAGTTCAATCCAATGAGCAATCACTGAAGTCATATCATAGATATTGTATGAGTTTCATACATACACATGTGAATAAGTTACAACTGCTATTACTAAATTCCTGACAATCTATTCATCTGTTGGGAAAGAGTGGAAAGAGGAACTGAGAAACAACTCTTCCTACAAACAAAAGGAAATAGTGCTACAGCCTCAGTGCAAGTCAAGTATTATGCGCTTGGAGATGAGAATGGGAATGGATAACTTCAGAGAAAAGAACACTTTGATCATGGGCTTGAAGGGTGCAGAGGACTCCAACAGACAGTAAAAAGATATATGGAAATCCATAAATGAGCATGACACATGGAGAATGTAACTGCCTTGTGTGATCAAGACTTCCTGGGTTTATTTGATATGACAAGAGAGAAGGGCAGGCTGCAGTCACTAGATAGTGAGTAAGCAGGCAGCAGTGCTAAGAGGAAACAAGATGCAAACAATGAAATAATACAAATGAAATTAGTTAAGGACCCTTTCTTATTGCTGATTCTGTTAGTTAGTGCAACAACTGATTCACATGCCCCAAACCATTCTCTTTACCTTCTCTCACACAACTCTTCTTCCTGTACCTATGTCTCAGTTACCATCATCATCCTCCCAGACATCCAAGATGAAGCTTAAAATCACCACCCAAAGCAATTTCCTCCTTCCCACAAACAACTTCTAACAGATCCTTAAATTTATTCAGTTAATCCTGAAAATGTTCCTAGTTTTGATTATTTATTTCCATTTTCACCACAGAATCTCTAATTCGAATCTTCACAGTTGTCTACTTGAAGTTCTGCTTTTACTTTTTAACTAGCTTCCTTGCATTCTCCTTATCAATTTTCCCAAACCATTACCCAAACTGCCTCCAGGTGTGTGAACATAAAGTACAAAAGAGTCAGGTCACTTCTCCTATAATGAAACTCCATGATAAAATGCTTGTTATGACATATGAGACCATCATTTCAG
>PVKH010048575.1:0-10187 GCA_004027955.1 Chaetophractus vellerosus | reverse complement strand
CGGGAACAAAGGAATCCAGAAGCCTGAACCCTGGAGACGTCGGCAGCCATCTTGCTCCAGGGCATGAACTTTGGTATGGGAAGAAATTTATGCTTTGTGGCCTGGTAACTATAAGCTTCTACCCCAAATAAATACCCTTTATAAAGACCGACCAATCTTTGGTATATTTCAAAAGGCACGCCTGTGGCTGACCAAAACACCATGCAATATTTGTCTTTTTTTGCCTGGCTTATTTCACTTAGCATAATGTCTCCAAGATTCATCCATGTTATCAGATGTGTCCCAATTTCATTTCTTACTGCAGCATAGTATTCCAGCATATGGATATACCACAATTTGTTTATCCATTCATTGGTTGATGGACATTTGGGTTGTTTCCATCTTTTGGCAATTGTGAATAACGCTACTATGAACATTGGTGTGCAAATGTCTGTTCGCATCAGTTTTCAGTTCTTCTGGATATATTCCTAGTAGAGGAGTTGCTGGATCATATGACAGTTCTATATTTAGCTTCCTGAGGAATCTCCAAACTGTCTTCCACAGAGGATGCCCCATTTTCCAATCCTACCAATAGTGAAGGAGTGTTCCTATTTCTCCACATCCTCTCCAGCACTTAATGTTTTCTGTTTTTTTTAATAACAGCCATTCTATGCGGTGTGAAATGATATCTCATTATCATTTTGATTTGTATTTCCCTAATAGCTAGTGATATTGAACATTTTTTCATGTGCTTTTTGGCCATTTGTATTTCCTCTTTGGAGAAATGTCTATTTAAGTCTTTTGCCCATTTTTTAATTGGATTGCTTGCTCTTTTATTGTTGAGTTATATGATCTCTTCATATAGAATGGAAATCAAACCCTTATCAGATATATGGTTTCCAAATATTTTCTGGCATTGAGTGGGCTGAATTTTCACCTTCTTGATGAAGTCCTTTGAATCACAAAAGTGTTTAAGTTTGAGGAGGTCCCATTTATCCATGTTTTCTTTCATTGCTCATGCTTTCAGTGTAAGGTTTAAGAATCTATTATGTCCTGCCAGGTCTTGAAGATCTTTTCATATATTTCCTATATAATGATTCTAGCTTTTATATTTAGGCCTTTGATCCATTTTGAGTTAATTTTTCTATAAGGTGTGAGATAGGGGTCCTTTTCTTTCTTTTGGATATGGATATCTAGTTCTCCTAACTGCATTTGTTGAATAGACTGTTCTGCCCATGCTTGGTGGGTTTGACAGGCTTGTCAAAAATCACTTGACCATAGATGTGAGGGTCTGTTTCTGAACCATCAGTTTGGTTTCATTTATCCATGTGTCTGTCTTTAGGCCCATACCATGCTGTTTTTAACACTGCAACTAGGTAATATGATTTAAAGACCAGAAGTGAGAGCCCTCCAACTTCACTTTTCCTTTTTAAGATGTTTCTGGCTATTCAGGGCCCCTTATCCTTCCAAATAAATTTGATAATTGTGTTTTCCATTTGTTTAAAAAATGCTTGTGGAATTTTTATTGGGATTGCATTGAATTTATATATCAATTTGGGTAGAATTGACATCTTACTGATATTTAGTCTTCCAATCCCTGAGCATGGAATGTTCTTCCAATCATTTAGGTCTTTTAAAATTTCTTTTAGGGGCCGGCTCAATAGCCCAGTGGATAGGGTGCCGGCATACCACATGGGAGGCCCCGGGTTCGATTCCCGGGGACCTCTCCTAGCGGGCAGACCGCCTTGAGAATGGCAAGCCGCCATGGGCAGGCCGGAGCCACCGCGGGCAGGGCAAGAGGCTGCCACGGACATGGCAAGAGCCGCCACGGGCAGGGCAGGTTGCCCGCGGATGGAGCGCAGCCAGCCACCCGCGAACTGAAAGCCGGCCGTGAATGGACGCAGAGACCGCCCACAAGCGGGGAAAGCCACGCCTGCGCAGTGACCACTCTCGGTGCGTCGCCGCAGCGGGGGGAAGGGGAGATATGTAATAAAATAAATAAATCTTTAAAAATAAATAAATAAATAAAATAAAATTTCTTTTAGCAATGCATTGTAGTTTTCTGAATACATGTGCTATTCATCCTAGCATAAGTTTATTCCTAAATATTTGATTCATTTAGTTGCTATTGTAGATGGAATTTTTTTTCCTGACTTCCTCCTCAGATTGTGCATTACTAGTGTATAGAAACACCACTGATTTTTGCATATTGATCTTGTATCCTGACACTCTACAGAAATTTTTTACTAGCTCTAGCAGCTTTCTAGATATGATATAAGATCATATCATCTGCAGGTAACGAAAGTTTTACTTCTTCTTTTCCAATTTGGATGCATTTTATATCTTTTTCTTGCCTGATTGCTCTAGCTAGAACTTCTAACGCTATTTTGTGGGTTGTTTTTTTAAAGATTTATTTTTATTTCTTTATATACCCCCCCCCTTGCTGCTTGTGTTTGCTGTGTTCATTTGCTTTGCGTTTTTCTGTGTCTGCTTGTCTCCCCCTGCTGCGGCATCCTACTGAGTCAGCTCACCGTGAGGCGGCTTGCCTTCTCCAGGAGGCCCCGGGAACCGAACCCGGGGCCTCCCATGTGGTAAACCAGAGCCCTACCAATTGAGCCACAGCTGGTTCCCTACTATTTTGAACAACAGTGGTGACATTGAGCATTCTTGTCTTGTTCCCTATTTCAATGGGAAAACTTTCAGTCTTTCACCATTGAGTACAATGTTAGCTGTGGGTTTTTCATATACAGCCTTTATCATGTTCAGAACATTTCCTTCAATTTCTATCTTTTGGAGTATTTTTATCAAGAAAAGGATGCTGTATTTTGTCAAGTGCCATTTCTGCATCAATCGATAGGATCATGTGATTCTTCTTTGATTTATTAATGTGGTGTTTTACGCTGATTGATTTTCTTGTGTTGCGCCACCCTTGCATGCCTAGTTTAAAACCCACTTCTCATGATGAATAATTCTTTATTGTGTTGTTGGATTTGATTAGCAAGTATTTTGTTGAGGATTTTTGCATCTGTATTCATTAGGGAAATGTGTCTATAATTTTCTTTTCTTGTAATATCTTTATCTGGCTTTGGTATTAGGGTGATATTGGCTTCATAGAATGCGTTTGGTTGTGTTCCTTCTTGTTCAATTTTTTTGAAGAGTTTGAGTAAGATTTGTATTAAAACTTCTTTGAATGAATGCTTGGTAGAAGTCACCTGTGAAACAATCTGGTCCTGGGCTTTTCATTTTGGGGAGTTGTTTGATGACTCTTTCAATCTTTTTACTTCTGATTGGTTTGTTGAGGTCTTCTCTTTCTTCTAGGGCCAGTGTAGGTTGTTCGTACATTACTAGGAATTTTCCATGTCATGTATATTGTCTAGTTTGTTGGCATACAGTTGTTCATAGTATCCTCTTATGATCTCTTTTATTTCTGTGGGGTCAATAGTTAGTGTCCCCGTTTTCATTTTTTATTTTATTTATTTTCATCTCTTTTTTTCTTTTTTTTCAGTCTGGCTAAGGGTTTGTCCATCTTGTCAATCTTCTCGAAGAACCAACTTTTGGTTTTGTAAATTCTCTCCATTATTTTTTTTCTCAATTTCATATATTTCTGTGCTGATCTTTGTTATTTCATTCCTTCTGCTTGCTTTGGGAATAGTTGGCTGTTTATTTGTTTTTTATTCTAGTTCCTCCAGCTGTGTAGTTATGTCATTGATTTTAGCTCTTACTTCTTTTTTAATGTAAGCTTTGGAGGCTATAAATTTCCTGATGAGGCCAGGTTTTGATGGTGAGGATGTAGATTAACTGGAATTATCACACAGTGCTTATGGGAATGCAAAATGGTATAGGTTCTTTAGAAAACAGGTTCTTTTTTTTTTAAGATTTATTTTTATTTATTATACATCCCCCCCCTTTTGCTTGTTCTTGCTGTGTTCATTTTTCTCTGTGTTCCTCTGTATCTGCTTGTCTCCCCCCACTGGGTGGGACCCGCCGAGTCAGCTCACTGGTGCGGCGGCCCTCCTGCTCGTGGGGGCTCACCTTTGCCTGCGGGGGCTTGCCTTTTTGCCCGCCCATGGGGGCTTGCCTTTGCCCACGGCAGCTTGCCCCACCCACGTTGGCTTGCCTTCTCAAGGTGTTCCGCCCGTTGGAGGAGGCCCGGGTAACGAACCCGGGGCCTCCCATGTGGTAAACTGGCGCTCTAACAACTGGGCTATACAGCCGGCCCCAGAAAACAGGTTCTTATACACTCAAGCATACCTTTACCATATGACCCAAAATTCCACTCCCAGATATTTACCCAAGAGAAATGAATGTATATGTCCATAGAAAGTCAGTAGATAGGGGCCGGCTAGATCGCTCAGTGGATAAGAGCGCCGGTATACCACATGGGAGGCCCCGGGTTTGGTTCCTGGGGACCTCTCCGAGCAGGCAGACAGCCTTGAGAAAGGCAAGCCGCCGTGGGCGGGGCAAAGCCGCCATGGGCAAGGCAAAAAGCTGCCACAGGCAGGGCGGAGCCCCCACGGGCATGGCAAGTCACCCGTGAAACACGGAGCTGCCGCCTGTGAAGCGTGGAAGCCGGGCAGCCCGCAAAACACGGAGCACTGCTGCATGCAAAACATGGAGCGGAGCTGCCCGTGAAAACAGAATGGAGCCACTCACGAACAGAGCAAGCCACCTCCGTGGAGGGCCAACTTGGCGCATCGCCGCCAAGAGGCAGGGAGACAAGAAGCGGACATAGAAAAACACAGAAGAATGGACACACAGCAAGAGCAAGCAGAAAGGGCAGGGGGATATGTAAACAAAAATAAATAAATAAATAAATAAATAAAGGTCCATAGTAAAAAAAAAAAAAAGTCGGTAGATAATCTCAACATTACCCAAACTATTCTAAAGCAAAGAAAGAGTAGGAAAATTTCAATTTTTTAAATAAAGATAGCATAACTTTAATACTTAAACTTGAAAAAGATTATAGGATAAAAGAAAATTGCAGAGCAATGGCACTTTTGAACACTCATTTAAAACTCTTAAATATTAGCAAACAAAAACCAACAGATCTTTAAAATCGCAATAGATTTTGATCAAGTGAGTTTATTACAGGAAGGCATGGGTAGTTTAATATTACAGTATCTACATGGGGGAGGAAATATTTTGTCCTCTTGTTCTACCTCAGACTAAGAGAGGTATGTTCAATGTCTATTATTATTATGTTTCTGTTTATTTCTCTTTGCATGTCTGGTAGTTTCTGTTTTATGAAATTTGTTGCTGTCATCTAGAGTACATAGATATTAATAGCTGTTACATCATCATTGTGAATTAATAGCCTTTAGCATTACAAAGTGTCATTCTTTTCCCCTTTTAATGTTTTTTGGTCTAAAGGCTACCTTGTCAGATACCAAGATTATGCTTTTTGTTTATAATTGCCTCGTATATCTTTCTATTCCTTCAGCTCACTGTGAAATAGTAGGTAACAGTGTTCATGTGCTTTGTGGCAGTATTTTTCTGTGTGTCTCCATTTTATATAAGTACATCATTCAGATCCTTGCCTTGTTTTTTCTTACCATAATTTTGAACCAGGTTTAAAGGCAGCAGTTTTCTGTTACTGGTGTTTTTATGAATTGAATTTTTCTTTCCTTTGAGCAGGTTCCTAGGGAGCAGGGGCATCGGTCAGGAGAGCTGAGCCTTCTTTTTTTTTTTTTTTTTTTTGGAGGTACTGGGGACTGAACCTGGGACCCTGGGACCTCATACATGGGAAGCAGGCACCCAACCACTTAAGCTACACCCACTCCCCCTGGGCCTCTCTCTTAAGTTGTTACCTGGAATATTTAAAAAACTCAACCTCACAGTGTAGAAACCTTTCCAAGACTTTTTAGATCTACTTCCTGTGCCCCAGGCCCCTGGTATATGATTCTTCTCCTTCCTTTCCCCATGCTCCTGCTCTGCCTGAAATGTTATCTACCCCGAACAGTCTCTGCAGCGCAGGGACTGTCCTTCCGCAAAGGAGCTTCCACTGGGCGTTTCTGAGAGCCTTGAGGGTCTTGGCTGCACCAGCACTCTGGGACCTTCCCTGGCTTCATTAGCAAAAGGGACCCTGCCAGGTCCCCTCCCTGTGCCCACTGTGGCTCTTAGATACACTCATGGGGTTCTCACTTTGAATGGGACCCCTCTCTTTGGGCAAGTATTCATTGGTGGTTTCTGGGTTCCTTGGCTCTTTTGACCCTCACGAATCCACTTTTTCTGACTGTCCCTTCTGCCAGCACAGCCACTGTCATCCCTGGTTCTTGTTGCTATCAGCAGTTTGGTCCTATTTATTATTGTTCTAGAGTTAAAGGGGGTGTTTTTCCACCTGTTTTTAGTAAAGATGTTGCCTGTAGATGCTTTCTTTTGCTATTCTAGTTGTAACCCATTTTGTGAGGCGATCCTAGGAAATTGCAGCACTACTCTGCCTCCATCACCACCACCGTGCCTCTCTTCCTACTTGCGTTTTTAAATTTTAAAATGCCTGCTTTTTATCTTCAGATTATTTATTATAGCCCTCCTCTTGAAATGTTTTTATTCGACCAGTATTAAAGTCATTTTGACATTTTTACTATGCAAAGATTGCAAGATATAAATGAGAATAAATTTCAGAATGAATATCCTCAGGGCAACAGTTGGGCAGGCACTTGTCTAACAACTTTAATCTCCTATTTATTACATTTTCAGCTTAACCTGTAATGTGTTGTTACACTTCATTGTGAAATTAAAAATAGCGAAATGTGTTTCTGGGCAAAGGGCAGCCAAGATGGTCACCTGAAAAGCTGTGTACCTCCCTGACATCTGATCTGAATGGGAATGGTACTAAATTCAGATATGTGCCTGTAAACTTGCCTTGGACAGCATTTGCCTGGTATGTTTTATTTATTGCAAATAGAAAGGGAGATTAGCTGAACTCACTAATACAGCAAGTCAGACTTAGAAATTTTGGAAGTAGTAGGACTAATGACAAATGGTGAACACAGTGCAGTGGATGTGAACTTTATTGTCCTAAATTTTTGCATTAGCTGATTTAGCCACTTCTGAGGCAGTTTAGGCTCCATGTTGAGTTGAACCAAAAATGAATAGTCCTTTAGCATTATGCCTTTTGTGATATGTTCCAGGGTCAAGATTGAAACTGCCACAACATGCATATTAGCCAGTAAAAGCTTTCATAGAGAGAACACAACTGGCCAGAGCTAGATTTATACTAGTGAGTGGGGACTGAAATTGTGCATCCCCGATCACATTTACAGCATTAATGAAGTATTAGAGCCTTGAGGCAAACTGAGAGGTAATAAGCAGGGGGTGAGAACACAGATACTGGAGCCAGACTAACTGGAATTCGGTCCTTCTTCCACCACTTCACTGGTGGCCTTTGGCAAGTGAATAAGTGTTCAGATCTATAAAGTAGAAATAAAAACAGTATCTATCTCATAGAGATTACGAGGATTAAATGACTGTAGGTAAACAGCATCTGATAAACACTTGGAAAGTGTTTTCTTTTGTTATCCTCTTTTCCTGAGATGTTGGTAGGGTCATGATAATGTATTATATTACAAAGAGTGAATAATGCCTTTTAGGTTATAACCTTCGGGACATTTTCACATATTTGAATTACAGTTAGGTGTATCTATGCCACTAACAAAGAATGTGTATCCTTGGGTAAGTAAACTGATCCCCAACTTGGAGTTTCATATGGTCATTTTGCATTTCTTTACTTTAGAACTATCATCTGCAAAAATAATTTGTTATTGTAGCCATAATTTTCTAAACGATATCCTCAGGCCTCCAAAATATTCATTTAACTTTTGATAGTGCTTGATTTTTAGCCCAGGAAAAAACTTTAATTAGGGAGATCTTAATAATTTTAATACTTAGCTGTAGTTTAATAGTATTATTTTCCAGTATATTTTTTAGGAAAAATATTCATATGGTAATTTGTGTTTTTCAGGTAATGTGAACATTCAAATAAAAGACTAATTGCAGACAAATTAAGGAGTGGATTATTTTACAGAAACATTCTCCATAATTCCAGTAGTACTCTTAAATTCAATTTATGTTCAACTTCTCAGAGATACATTTTGTGTAAAGTAGGATTCTCTGCATCTCAGGGAGATTTTATTTAGTTTGGTTTGAATTCAAAATCTGTAACATTGCACCTGACTCTGTAAAAGCACTTACAGGCTTGTCGTTTGAATCCTAATGCAATGCTATTAAGACATACTACTCATCAGAAGGAGAAAAAGTGTACTGTATAAGAAAAATCTTTTTGTCTTTGTATGTCTTTTAAAATTTACATGGAAATCAGACATCCAATAAGAATGAGCAAAATTAGATAGCATAGAGAAATACAGAAGTTAAATTTGTTAGAATCAGAACATTTGGTTTGAAATAAGTCAAACTTGGTTCACCATTTAATAGGAATGCGAAGTAATTCCACAGTGATCCTAGTTTTTCTCTTCTGGAGTGCCTTCTAATTGAAACATTGTAACCTCATATTGGGGATTCCTGGATGACGCAGCCAGGAGAAACCTATTCCTCTGGCCTCTGCTGCCTCTTCTCTAAAATTAAAATATTGGATGCCCCTTTTAATCCAAAAATTTGATAAAGGTTTTTAGTCACCAAGCACAAATATATCATCTGCATGCCTAATTTTTTTTAATCTTAAAATTTTATTTTGAAATAATATCAACCTTACAGGACAGTTGAAAAAATAATCCAAAACCCATACAGAGAGCTCCAACATCCCCTCCTACCCCTAGAAACCCATATCTACCAATTTTTACATTTTGCCACATTTGCAGTATCATTATTTCTATTTATCAATCCATTTATCTGTCTATATTTTCTAAACATTTGAGAATATGTTGCATATATCATGCCCCTTAAACACATAATACTTCCATGTACATTTCCTAAGAATGAGGAAATTCACTTATGTAAGCATCTTACATACAGTTATCAAGTTCAAGAACTTTATTATTGATATAAAGCTTACAGTCTCTGGTCCAATTTTTTCATATGTCCCGAAAATGTCCTTCTGGGCCTTTTCTTCTCCATTATTAGATCTAGTCTATGAACATGTAATAAATTTACTTGCCATTGTCTCTTTAGTTGCTCTTTTTGTGTGGCTAATTTTAACCTAACAATTTAGAATCAGATTACCCACACAGGTGTTTCTTCATCATTTCTTACCCATGCCCATATTTTATCGAAGGAAAAGTTTAACTCCTTATTTTAAATTTCAAAATAAATTACAATTGACAGTAAAACCAAATAGAAGAAAGGTAATTTTAAAGAAAAAAAAACTGTATTTTGATATTGAAAGATACATATTATTACCTCTACTGCATGAATTAATGGGAAGGGTGAACCAGCTTTCTTGCCATTAATAGTTTCTATCTTTAAACTCTATCTTATGCATTTCCACCATCCTCCTAGCGCCCCCAATCACCCCGGATTAGGATATTCATTACCTCTCTGGCAAATGACTGATTGAGATTCTACTCTAAACCTGTCCATCCCCCACACCACACACACATAGATGACTAATGAACAAAAATAAAACAAGGACTCTCAGACAAGTAATGGTCTATTTATAGTGTATAAATTTTCTCATCCTCAGCTTTTGAAATATGACTTTTCTCACCAGCCTGAATCCTATTGCTCAAAAATTCTTCAATTCTCCCCCCTAGTTTAATATAGGAAGGCTGATACTTGAATGGCCTCCAAAATACATTATCTACCCTTTTCATTAAATCTTCCAGCTTGCCATTTCTTTCCTTATGTATGTGTTTGTTTGTTTGTTTATTTATTTATTTATTTATTGTGTGTTTAAATGACCAATAACTACAGTTGTTTAGACTTACCTTGTATTTTGGCCCCAAATTTTTTTTTTAAAGATTTATTTATTTTATTACATATCTCCCCTTCCCCCCGCTGCGGCGATGCGCCGAGAGTGGTCACTGCGCAGGCGCGGCTTTCCCCGCTTGTGGGCGGTCTCTGCGTCCGTTCACGGCTGGCGCTTGATTCAGTTCGCGGGTGGCTGGCTGCGCTCCATCCGCGGGCAACCTGCCCTGCCCGTGGCGGCTCTTGCCCTGTCCGTGGCAGCTTCTTGCCCTGCCCACGGCGGCTCCGGCCCGCCCATGGCGGCTTGCCATTCTCAAGGCGGTCTGCCCGCTAGGAGAGGTCCCCGGGAA
>PVKH010048574.1:0-10156 GCA_004027955.1 Chaetophractus vellerosus | reverse complement strand
AAAGCCGCCACGGGCAGGGCAGGTCGCCTGTGAATGGAACGCAGCCAGCCACCCGCGAACTGGAGCCGGCCGTGAATAGAAGCAGAAGCCGCCCACAAGCGGGGAAAAGCCGCGCCTGCGCAGTGACCAAGTCTCGGCGCGTCACCGCAACGGGGGGGAAGGGGAGATATGTAATAAAATAAATAAATCTTTAAAAAAATAAAACAGCAGACGTTTACCGTCTCCATGTTCTGGAAGCTAGAAGTCTGCACTCAAGGTATTGGCAGGGCAGCTCCCTGTCAGGTCTGTAGGAGAGAATCCTTCCTGGCCTCTCCTGCTTCTGGTGTTTGCTGGCAACCCTTGGCATTCCTCAGCCTGTGCATGCACGACCCCATTCTCTGTCTCCTCCATCTTCACGTGGCCTTCTCCTTTCTGTAACTCTGTCTCTTCTCCCCTTCTTACAAAGACACCAGTCACACTGGACTAAGGGCCCACCCAACTCCAGTAGGATCTCATTGTAACGTAACTAGTTCCATGTGCAATGGCCCTATTTCCAAGTAAGGTCACATTCACAGGTACTGGGGTTAGGACTTCAACATGGCTTTGGGGGGAGACATAATTCAACCGATAACAGGACTGAGTGAATCCTTATTGGTGCTTGCCTAACTAGGTGCCTTTAGGAGCAAGGGGCATGAGGGACGGCACTTCTAAAGACAGCAGCTTTACCACAGTGCAGCCCTATCGCTGATTCCACTCTGAAAATGAATCGGTGAAACAGCACCCATATCAAAGTCTAAATAGATGATGAGTAAACACAGCATGCATGCATATTTGATGATGGTTTTATTTTCAAAACTGTAATTAAATGAGATAAAAATATATGGTTGAAGTTGCTGAAGCAACTTAAATTCAACATAAATAACAGCTGCTCTTCATCTGGAATTTTTGTACATACACAGAACTTTTTTATGCCCTTCAATTCAGCATCCAGTAGCCCAAGAAATGTTTTATACTCAAAGAAAGGGAAGGTGTAAAAGGAAGAGAAAAGCCCTCTTTGAGCCAGTGATTAAATAGGCCTGCTACTTCTAACAGCTCTGATTTCCCCAAAATTGCTGTATGACAAAACATGTCCAGTTTCTTAGGAGCAGTGAATGTAAGCATGACTGGCATTTTTCTTTATGAGTCACCAATCCCTATTATATTAGTTCAGAAATCCAAAACCCGGTAAGTAGTGAGGAGTCTTCTATTTACCTTTAAAGCAAAACTTGTCTGCAGAGTATGGTTTCAGGATAAAGCCTGCTACCCTTTAAAGGAACAATCCGTGCAACTTCCTCCCAAGCTACTTTGGAAAAGTGCTTAATTTTTTTCATAGAAAAAAAAAACAAAGCTGAACTTCAGGAACATCTATCTTGTTTCATTTATGAGCAGGAAATGAGATGCTGCCCTTCTTCCCTGTACGCACTACCATTAAAGGCTAGGCAAATTTGGCAGTGAGCTCATTGCCCAGTCTTGTGTCCACGGAAGATTTACAAAAGAAAAGAAACAGAATGAAAAAGTTTGAGGTGAAAATATTTCTTTCACTTTAAACCAGGGTTTTTCATGTCCAGTTGTACAGCTGGTAGATGGGTAGTCTCTGGGGTTCGAGCACGTTCTTTGGCAATATATCTCCATTTAGTAATACATATCCAAGGCTTTTTCTATGTATTACTTACTTTACAATGCCCTCTTGTATGTGACCCTTCAGCATTTTCTTCAAAGAATATTTATTCTAGTGATACTTGCATATATCTAATTTGTCCTCTAGGACTGCCTGTTTGTTTGGTTTTTTTAAGAAGACTGGTAAAATAAATTACAGCTTGCTAATTTTAATTTCCTGTGGGAAGAAGGAAAGGCTATGAAATAAAAATTCAATGAAGATTCATGTTTCTGTCAAAACTATAATGATCATAAGTCTATTAAGTTATAGAATTCTCACACTAGATGAAGAGATAATTGTATGATCTACCATTGACTGGATAATAGCAGCCCCTGATTTCAGATAACTGTCCCATGCAATTTTTTTTTTTATTTTAAAAACCAAGAAACCGAGGAAGCAATACCCCACCAGCCATGGGGATTGAGATACAAAACTTTTTTGGGATGGGGTCTCTGGCCCTTGTAATTTGCATGATGTTTCATGTTTTCATCTTCTCAGGCTTTCCCTGGGGAAGAAGGTACTGCATTTCTTTTGTCAAACAGTGATTTTGTTTCATATGCTGATTGCATTCCAATCTTTGTGTATCTCTGAGATTTCATTTTAAGAGTAGGTAGGTGGCTCAATGCCCTTGATAAGAGACTTTTTAAAAGGTTATCTTCCAAAGCACACAGCATGGAAGGTGTTGAGAAACGATGTGCCTTGTGGATGAAATCCAGAACATTCACCCTAGTCCAACATGCCTTGTTGACTACCACCTTAGTATGGGGAACAAGAGGAAGAATTGTGATTTTTAAAATACTAATTAAATAGTGGTAATAGTCTGATGATGTTATCTCATAATCTGTAACAAATATTCCACAACAATGTAATGTGTTGGTGGAGGGTTATTGTATGGGAATTCTGCACCTTTGCATTATTGTGTTTTGTAAGTTCACAACTTCTCTAAAAATATACATATATTAATAATTTTAAGTATATTAAGTATATATATATTAGTGTGTGTGTGTGTATATATATACTAATTAAGAATCTCATATGTATTAAACATTGTTTTGAGCGCTGGGCTACAACCTGATAAAGACTGACAAGATTCCTGCCCCCATTGACCTTATATTTCAGATATGGGGGAGCAATAAAACAGATAGTAGTTGGAGCTAGGTGAAGGTCCCCTTTAGATAAGCATTCAGGGAAGGCTGCTCTGATGAGGTGGATTTTGAGCTAAATCCTGAAGAACGATCATGATAAGCTAAAAACAGGAGTAAAGAACACTCCAGTTGAAAGGAAAAAGATCCTGAGACAGATTTAGCCTTAGGGTAGATAAAAGACAGAAATGAGCAAAACATGGTTATAACAGTGTGATAAGTAAGGGGAGAGTAGGAGGGGATGGGGCTAGAAATGCAGGCAGGGGCCAGATCCCAAAGGGCCTTTGTAGAGCGCAATGAAGAGTCCATATTTTATTCTAAAATTTACTAGGCCAAATGCTTTTCTGAAAACTTTGTTTCTCTTTGTGTTGTGTAAGTATGAAACCAAAGATAGAGAATGTAGCTGCCTAACCATTAACACTCCTGAGTCAGGATGATATGCGCAAAGAGATGAGCTCCTGTAGAGAAAAATGCTGGTAATAATAGCTTATATTTAGGGCACCTGTCTCCTAAGGAGAACAACATTATTTTCAATGCCGTGTCTCACTAATGGCAGTACCCCGTGAGTTAGGTAGGTGCACATTTTTATGGAACACACAGGGAAACTCAAATATTTTAAATTGAGTTGTTCTTTGACTTCTTAAATAGCACTGAGATCTAAATAAAAGAGTATATCAAAGAAATGAAGAAAAAGAAAAGGACTAAAATGAGAAATAAAAATAGCTATCAGGAAAGTCATACACTTACAGGGAAAAGAGCAACAAAGCAACCTTTATTGTATTACAAAGTAAAAAAAAATGTTGAGCTGTGAAAAAGTGAGTGAGTCTCAAATAGATAATCAAGTATGATCTTGTACGTGTTCTTTAATTCAATACAGTATAGATGGCAAATATATGGGCCTCTAGGTCAGGAGGATCTGGTTTCTCATGCGAACTCTGCCATATTCCAGCTCTGTGATCTCACATGTCAGTTTTCTCTTCTGTAAAATTGGGCCTCTTAGAATTTTTATGAAAATTACGTGAGTAAGTTCATGGAAACTAAGAAATTGTGTTCTTTATATAAGCTAGTTGGAACTGGCCATACATCTTTCCAAAGAGATAATGTGTATGAAGATGGTTAAATTGCCAACCTAGCCCACAGAAGCCTCCTTAACACATAGTATTGAAGATTTATTTATTTTATTACATATCTCCCCTTCCCCCCGCTGCGGCGACGCGCCGAGAGTGGTCACTGCGCAGGCGCGCCTTTCCCCGCTTGTGGGCGGTCTCTGCGTCCAATCACGGCCGGCTTTCAGTTCGTGGGTGGCTGGCTGCGCTCCATCCGTGGGCGACCTGCCCTGCCCGTGGCGGCTCTTGCCCTGTCCGTGGCAGCTTCTTGCCCTGCCCACGGTGGCTCCAGCCCGCCCATGGTGGCTTGCCATTCTCAAGGCGGTCTGCCCACTAGGAGAGGTCCCCGGGAACCGAACCCGGAGCCTCCCATGTGGTATGCCGGTGCCCTATCCACTGGGCTATCGAGCCAGCCCCAACACATAGTATTGATTATGTTATTTTTAGTCCTTGCCCAGTTTTTGTTCCTGGAAACATAGGGTGATGTGGTAATGTGGTGAAGGGAGAGAAAGAGAAAACTAAACTCCTATTTTGCTAAATTGGGATTGCTGATACTAGGCAAATTTGTCTTTGATGATCCTCACATACTTTTCCTAAGAATGTCATTACGACTTTCTTGTGCTTTCTCAGCCCCACCTTGCCTTCCCCATTACTTCATAGATTAAATATCCCTTTATTTCCTTTTTAGCTAATCAAAACTCTCATTCAAAGAATCCATAACTGCTCTTATTTGTTAAAAGGAAGCAATCATATTGGATTAATTCACTCTTAGCTGTAAATGACTAATAGCAAAGCAATTCTGTTGCAGATATTTATGGTGTTTAACATGACATTTCAGTAGTTCCAAAATGATATCTAAATTATAGAGTTTCATCTTGTCTAACTAAAGACGGTGAAAAAAAATATTCAGATCGTTGGAGGGAGACCGTTGTGAGAGCCAGAATCAGCACCTGGGAGAGCTCTCTTGCCTTGCTCTTCCTTTTCATTTTGCAATAAAGTGCTCTAAGGGTTTGCTTTGTAGTGGCCATGGCAGCAAGATGTAGGACTATGAAAGGACAAGGTCAGAAGCCATTTCTGTGAAGGAGTCATTTGTAAATTGAGTGTACATTAAAATTGGAATACTAATAAGGCCTTGGACTCTCTTTGTTATCTATATAAAGATCTCCAGGGAAAGAGATACTTTCCAGTGCCAAACAACCACCTGGGAATCAGAGTATGGTCCCTTACTTTAGGCCGCCAACAAATTGGGGTAATATCAGAGAGATAAAATGGCTAATACCAATGCTTGGCACAAAAGAGGAATTCAAAAAAATATTTGCTGAAGATTGGATAAACAAATCGAAAAACGAATGACATAAGTAACAGGAAGATATGCCATACAAATCTATCAGTATCTTATAATTATTAGTATATGGAGATATATTTGAATTTCCATTTATAAACTTATGTATGTGCATCCACATTTATATTCATCTTATTTCCATTTGGTATACAGTATGAACTTCTAAAACTTTTAGCCTGATGAAAAATTAATTTAATTAATAATGTAATTTTTCACCTTTTACTTCTGTTTAAACATACATCCTTCATAGAAGGTAAACAAACATTAATTTCTACTATTTTACAAAAATGATATTTTTCATCTTTAATTAAAAAGCAACACAGACTCTCAGACCATTTCATCATAGAAAGAAGTTCTTAGGAGTTGTCTGAACTAGTATATATGTTTGTATGTGTCTTAATTTTGAGTCATATAGCAAGTACAGTTAGTGCACGACAAAGAATAGAATCAGGTTCACTTTAGCCTCTGTCTTAATGCTACAATTAAGCAGAAGAGGATGTATTCATCAAGGTTTTTATTGTTGTTGTTGTTGTTGTTGTTGTTTTGGGGGGGTGCCATTTTATTTTTTGTGTTGTTTTTTGTTTGTTTGTTTTTGCCACAGGAGGATTGGCTTGGCCGCTCTGCTTTATCTGGTCAAGTATGGACTCAGTAGCTTTTCCCCAGTGAAGTCATTTTCTATAGACTTTTCTTTGATGCTCAGAAATGACAGTGATGGTGCTACCAGCTACTAATGACTGACTTTGGACCAGGCAGTATGTTAAGTGCTTTACATACATGATTTTAATCTTCAAAAAGCCTCTTTCTGAAGATAAAGAGCATACATGTAAAGCATGAAGAAACTAAAGTTCAAGGAGATTAAGTAATGCACCCCATCATAAAGCTTGAGAGTGAGTGCCGGGTTTTCACTCAGGTCCTTCTGACTCCAAAGCCTGTTTGTTATCCATCATGCAATTCTTTCTCTTGTTATATATTCTCTCACAGGGAAACCCAGTAAACATGCCAGTCTCACTAAGGGTCTCTTCCTTCTTCCTGAATGGAAAGAATGCCAAAAATGTGGCTTTGGAAGGTTTTGTAAATTTATTTCAGCTTAGGTTTCTGGAATTCAAGAAACCATGCAGATGCAAATGCACACTTAGGCACACTCGGGGCAAATAGTAGAATCAAGTGGTAATTTAAGGGAACCGGCTGTGGCTCAATTGGTTGGGCTCTGGTTTACCACATGGGAGGCCCTGGGTTCGGTTCCGGGGCCTCCTGGAGAAGGCAAGCTACCGCGTGGTGAGCTGACTCAGCGGGATGCCACAGTAGGGGGAGACAAGCGGACACAGAAAAAACACAAAAGCAAACACGAACACAGCAAGAACAAGCAGCAGGGGGGTGGAATATATAAATAAATAAATAAATCTTTTTTTAAAAGTGGTAATTTAAAATATGCTACAAGAGAATGGGTTTTGGGTACCTTCCAAAAACACCTCTCTTTTTTTTATAAATGGCACAATCGTCATTATGGAAATAATTCATAACAAATGTATTGCTTGGCCATTTTTCCAAAGTGATACTGACTTGCTTGTTGGTTGCTTTTTACAAAATTCGAGGAACTGAGAACCGGTGCCAGTGCTGACAATATTTTGTTCTGAGACCACTCTGTGAAAATTAATAGAATCCGAGTCTAGCCAAGTCAGGAAAAAAGTGAATTGATATTAATAAGATGCATGGTGTATCAGAAGTTTAAGATCAGGTAGGAGTATCTGGGCAAGCTAAATGACACTACAGCCTCACTATTATGTAACCTATCGTGGCGTATAATTCTTTGAACCGCTGTTTCAACTTGGATCAGGCTCAAGGAGGTTTCGTTGCCTTCATTATTTTATAATTCCACTTGTAACCTTGAGGCTCCAGTGTGGACAGTAAGGGTCAATAAGCTAATTATGCCCCCTCAGATATCTTCACCAGTTGTAGGAGAATCTTATGTGTGTCGAGATCTCACAAATAATAATAAGAGTTGTAAAATACCAGCTATATGAAAAGCCTAACATATGTGATGACATAGAGTTTTCATTAGCTTATCGCAATATTCACAACAGAGAATTATTTTACATGGTAGCAGAAATCGGCATTTTTATGTGTTGCTTATACTTTACCTCAAATTAAATTGTAGATATAGGGTAATAAATAAAATCCATCCATGCCTTTCAAAAAAAATTGGATTGGTATTTTTTGACTTGCATTAAAATGGTTTACTCTATTATTTTTCCCTCCTTTCCTCCCTCTTCTTTGTAGATGATCTCATTAACCTTTCCTGGCCATTTTTATTCTAGACATTCTTATCTCTCCCTTCTGGGTGGTCCCTCTCAGTGCCTGACTTTAGTACTTCCTGTTCCTCTGCATGATGGACAGTCCCTTAACAATGGTCTAAATAATGATTCTTATTTACTGTTATTTCTTCCCAAAATATTTCTTCAATAAACACTTTTGATTTTGTTTTCTCTAGACTATATCCAGGTATTTATTGTAAGCTACCTCTTTCCCAGCTTTAAATATTTGATAACTTTCCAGACAGGAAATAAGTGGAGATTTTTTCTTGCATTCTCCGATTTACACTGTGGTCTGAATTCCAAATGTTTTCATACTTTAAGGCTTTTTATTATTTATCGCTTATTGCTGCTTTAAGGCCTTTGTGCACTTGTACTCCCCGAGAAATTTAACTGCTAAATCACTTCCTCTCTGCTCTCAATAAGCAATGTAGTCCAAATACTATAGCATGCTTTGTAGTCTCATTTAAAAATAAACTGCTGATAGTACATTCCATTGGAGAATAAAGGCCAGTTGTTTTCGCAGACAAATATGATATGAAAACAAATCTGCCACAAAATTGTGCATTCTTTAGCACGATTGCTAGAAAAATTTATGTACAATGCCAATGAATGAAATCAACACCAAAGAGTATAGACATTTACTTTTTAGAGAGTCTACAAATCACTTGTTACAGAACCATATACAAAGCTGGAAAAACAAACTATTTTGAGAAACCACAGCACATGGATATTAATTTCTCATTATATCTATGCATATATCAGTAAATAAATACATATCATGTATCCAACAATATCTTTAGTAACCACATGGAGCCAGAGAGAATACAAGCCAAGTGTAATTTCTCAGATATGGTAGCAATACAAAAATCCTGCTTCTTCATAGAATTGTTTTTCCTAATTTTCTCCTTGTTCAACTTCATCCTTTTCTCCTAACGTTTAAAATCCCCACATCCAGTGCTCACCCACAAAGAAAAGCGATGGAATAGATGATTGGGAACCAATCTACCAACATATCATATTGTGTATTGAAATGTGGATCTCCTTGCATATTCCCTGGAGAGCATAAAATTCATTCAGAGGATCTTTTTCTGTCTCTATGATGCTAACGAGTTCGAATGCTCTTTTTCACTGGCTTCATGAAGTCAGTGGGAAGCTATAGGTTCTGGGTGTTTAAGAGCAGAGACTTTGGAGAGAGACATACATGCGCTTGTATCCTCCTCTCTGAGCTTCGGTTATATCACCTGTAAATTGGGAATTTAAACTATAATGGAATTAACTGAGATTGTATAAGAAAAATCTTGGCACATGGTATGACCCCAATATATTTTGTAAATAGATGCTATTATTGCAATCTCTGTGTTGGTGATAGTGATAGAACATTATGCATAATGTAATCTGTCTCGTAATGCCTGGTGCTTCTGATCAATGCTAAGTATCAAGGATTTGAAGATAAATTGACTCTAAATAAGTTAAGATATATAGGACTGTTGCTAAGAAAGTCCTTGTCGTGTGTCTACAAGCTTCAAAAAATACTTATTCACACATACAGTTCTTTGTTTTGGAAATTATCATGCTGCTAATATTTAGGATCCGGATATATAGTTATATCTGAAAAGACCAATTTTGGGCCTGCAGTCTTTCCTTGAACATGTGCATAAATATCGTGTCCTTTGATTAGCTTCTACACCCATGATCTAGAGCGCTTTTGCTATTTGGAATCCTTTTTAAAATGAAATGATTGTGGTATGATGTGCCACTAGATTACAGCATTCATCATTGGATGGAACAGATACACAATGAGCACCAGCCCCATGGTATGAGAAGCCTTAAGGTTGGCTTTCTGAGTTTCAAGTATTATCTCATTTAACCTCTGCCCATGTTTATCATTTAAAAATAAAATACATCTATTCTCATTTTATTTATGAAAAATTGAGACTTACCTCCGGTCAACACAGCTAATAAATATCAGAGATGGTTTTCAAACACAGTCCTTCCATTCCCTAACTAGATAGGGTCTCCCATTTGGAATAAACTACTAAGAAATGTTTCTAAACATTTTCTCAAATAGCAGATTAATCTTGATGTATACTGAATACCCAATTCTTGTAGAATTGAATGAATTCATAAACTAAAATGGAAGAAAAAGGAATCTAGTTTTTTTAAGCTCAGAAAGAATGCTTAAAAAACATTGAATGTATTTCTCATTTTTCTACTCATTTCTTAATGCTTTTCAACTAGTCAGAGAATGTTGTGGGGTTTTGCCCTGGTATAACCTGACCTCTATTTGTCAACTTTTAATTTTTCATGTAACTATGGAGATGGTGAAACAGGCTAGTAAGATAGAGAATCAATAGATGGATCTGGAACCTGGCAAGAAGTAGTCCACGTGGATATCGATACACCCAAGATGGCTGCTGGAAGACTCTCAAGTGAGATTTCTTCCAGAAGCCAGGAGAAACCCTGGATATTCTCCAGGGGCATTATCATTGGGCCCACACGGGGGATTGATAGGTGGGGTAATCAATCAAAACAGTAAACACCCGGAGCTCCTCCCATTCCATTAGCAAAGGGGTGGAATA
>PVKH010048573.1:0-10190 GCA_004027955.1 Chaetophractus vellerosus | reverse complement strand
TGGGGCTATCTATCCTGATATAGGACCTGGATATCTCCAAAGCCCTCAGGAGGCCCTCTGTTTGGGGTGATATCCATATTGGAAGCTTAGGAGGTCCTACTGGGATCTGCATAAGTGTTACCTCTGGGTTGACCTCCCGACTTGATTACTGATTCTATCTTTTTACTTGTGATGGGTCGGTTGAGTTCATCAATTTCTTCTTCTGTAAATGTAGTCTGCTTGTGTGTTTCTAGGAATTTATCCATTTCCTCTAACTTATCCATCTCATTGGCATATAATTTTTCAAAGTATCATCTTATGGTATTCTTTTTTCTGTGGGTTCAGTGGTGATACCCTCTTCCTCATTTCTTATTTTGTGTATTTGCATCTTCTCTCTGTTTCTCTTTGTACATCTAGCTAAAGATTTGTCAAATTTATTAATCATCTTTAAGAACTGGCTTTGGTGTTTTTAAATTTTTTCTAGTGCTTTCTTATTTTCAATTTCATTTAGTTCAGCTCTAATCTGTATTTCCTTCTTTCTACACATTTTAGCGTTAGTTTCTTGTTCTTTTACTAATTCCTCCAGGCAGTGTTTAGGTCTTTGATTTTAGCTCATTCTTCTTTTTTAATATAGGCATTTATGGCAATGAATTTCCCTCTCAGTACAGATTTTGCTTCATCCCATAGGTTTTGCTATGTTGTGTTGTCATTTTCTTTTATTTTCTTTTATTTCAATGTAGTTACAGATTTCTCTTGAGATTTTCTCCTTAATGCAATGTTTGTCTAAGCGTATGTTGTTTAATTTCCATATCATCGTGCCTAATCTGATTGTTTCCCTTACTGATTTCCATCTTCATTCCATTGTGGTCAGAGAAATTACTTTGTGTAATTTCAATCTTTCTGAATTCATTGAGAGTTGTTCTATGCCCTAGCATGTGGTCTGTCCTGGAGAATGGTCCATGTGCACTTGAGAAGAATGTATACTCTGCCATATTTGGGTGTAATGGTCTGTATATATCTGTTAGATCCAGATCCTCTAGTGTATTATTCAAAGCTGTTGTTTCTTTATGGATTCTCTGTTGCGATGTTCTGTGTAATGATAATAATGGTATATTAAATGCCCCTCACTATAATTGTTGAGGCATCTATTTCTCCATTTAGTTTTCCCAGTGTTTGTCTCATGTATTTGATGTGACCTAGTTAGGGGCATAAATGTTTATGATTGTTTTTTTCTTCTTGATAAATTACCCTTTTGTTAATATATATGGTCTGTCTTGTCTCTTACAATAGTTTTGCATTTATAGTCTGTTTTGTCTGATATTAGTATAGCTACCCCACCCATTTTTGCTTATTGTTTGCTTATAAAACTTTTTTCCAACCCTTCACTTTCAGCCTCCTTGCCTTCCTGTGTCCAAGTTGGGTTTCTTGTAGACTGCATATAGACGGGTTTTATTTCTTTATCCATTCTGCCAATCTGTGTCTCTTGACTGGTGAGCTTAATCCATTAGCATTCAGTGTTTTTACTGTCAAGGAATTACTTACATTAGCCATATTTTCTTTGGGCTTGTATATGCCATATGTTGTTTTTCTCTTTATATCTTTTTAGTTTTTCTTACACTCTCCTCCAATTTTCTCTCTCCTGGTTTTTTTTTTTTTCTTTCTACCTGCAGAACTCCCTTTACTGTTTCTTGAAGTGCAGGTTTTTAATTGAGAAACTCTCTTAATTTCTGTTTATCTGTGTCTATTTTGAACTCTCATTTTTGAATGCCAGCTTTGCTGGATAGAGAATTCTTAGCCAGAAGTTGTTTTCGTTTTCTTTTAGCACCTTAATATTGTCATACTACTTCCTTACTTTCTCCATGGTTTCAGATGAGTAATCAGCATTTAATCTAATTTAGCTTCCCTTGTATGTGATGGTTATCTTTCCTCTTTCTGCTTTCAGTATTCTCTCTTTGTCTTGAGCATTGGCCAATTTGATATGTATATGTCATGGATTAGGCCTGTTAGGATTTATACTATTTGGAGTACACTTTGCTTCTTCAACATATATGTCAATGTCCCTCAATAAGTTTTGGAGAATTTCAGCTATTGCTTCCTTCAACACTCCTCTGTCCCCTTTCCCTTCTCTTCTCCCTCTGAGATGCTTATAATGCATATGTTTGAGCATTTCATGTTGTCATTCAAATCCCTAAGTTCGTGCGGGATTTCTTCTATCTTTTTATCTCTCTATCTATCTGACTTCAGCTGTACTGTCTTCCACATCTCTGGTTCTTTCCTGTGCCTCTTCAAATCTGCTCTTATGTGCTTCTAGTGTATTTTTGATTTCTTGGGTTATGCCATTCATCACTGCATATTCATTATTTTTTATGTATGATTACAATTTCTTCAGCATATTCTCCCAGTGTCTTCTTAATATCCTAAAACTCTTCCTTCACTTCATTAAGTTGATTCATCATATTTGGTGGGACATCTCTGATTAGTTGTTCCAAGTTCTGCATCTCCTCTTGGTTTATAGTTTTTGGACTGGGACTTGTCTTCCTGTTTCTTAGTATGGCTTGTAATTTTTTATTGGTGTCTAGGCATCTGTTTAAATTGATGGTTTTCTTCCATTGATCAGCTTCTCTCTCTACTCTATGGTTTTATTTTGTTGTTTTTGAGTGTGGTAAGGTTTCATTTTGACACTTCGTTCCTCTTATTTTATTTCCTTGTTGTTGTAGCTTGCTGTTTTGGCTTCATAATCTCTTTGTCCCTCACTCTTCTCAGAGTTGTGAAGCAGTGTCCTGGTCTGCTTTATCCCAAAGTGGGTCATCAAGGCAGCCTTTAGCTCTTTATCCATTGTTTTAGTGAGAGCTGAGCCTTATATCCTAACCTTTTGGTCATGTTCCCAAACTCCAGACCATTGTTTTTCCATGCAAACAACATCCACATCTTTAGATACTACTGAAATTTCTGGCTCCTGCCTTATATCTTGAGAATTAAAATGCTCAATAGAAGCATGGAATATATCTGTTAGCTGCAGGTAGCATTTGTTTAGGATGTAATTTCTTGGAAGTTACAGATTGCATTCAGCTCTGTATAGGAAAATAGACTTAAACTTGGCTGTGGAAGAATCTGTAACATAATGAAGTGTACTCCTCATGAAAAAAAATTGGCTCCCAGATATTTAATTAAACATATATTTAACCAACAAAGAATAAAATCAACCTCACCTGGACAGTGGGGACCCTGGAAGGAATGCCAACATGAAAGTTCAGAAGTCTAGCCCAAATGCACATGCAGCCCAACCCCTCAAAGATGTATGAAATCAATGAATGGACCCTGTGAGTAGTCACCTTAACACACTGGATTTCAACTCATCTGCACACTCTTGTCTAACTTACTCCTTCATGATATTCAGGGGAACATACTCTTCATCAAAGTTATCTTTTTTATCAAAAGTATTTAAATATAATGGACATGTGCCATAAATGTAGATTCTGGATTGAGATAATCCTTAGGATGAGCTTCCAATATATTTGCTAGGTTCACATTCTAGGTTTTGGGAGAAGTGAGCGGCAGATTGTGAGAGATTAACTCACGCTGATAGATTCTTAAAATATGTTTTTGTTTTAAAATTCAATAATCATTCATGAAATGTGTCAAAACTGTAGGGGTAAATATTATATATCAATAAACTCTTACTTGAGCACCATGCATCCACTCATCTATCTAATCATTCATAAACATATACTGAACACTTACTATGAGCCATAATTTGTGAATAAAATAATATTTCTGTCCTTAAGGAACTCATAGACTGTGCAGGAGAGACAGGCTAGAGCTAAATGTCAATTATAAAATAGCATCATAAGAATTATGATAAGTACAGGTAAATTCTAATGCAGGCTGGAAGATGAAGGAAGCTGTCCTGGAGGAAGTAATACAAGATTTGTGACATAATAAAAGATGACAGTCAGCAGAACATAAATCATGCATATATAAGTTCAGAAACAAACAAATAAATTGACATACATACAAACACCAAAATAGGGTTATTGAAGAAGCTTATGAATTTGTAGTGTTATTTGTGGAACTAGGGAAGAGGCCAGATATGAGGTTAAGGAAATAGACAGGGTCAGATCGTGAATAATAAGGAGTCTGAACTTTTGTTGTGAAGGAGTAGGGGTCATTTAGGGAGTTTAAGCAGGTTCTAACCAATCAAATCTCTCAGAGAATGCCTGTCTTTTTTCCTGTCTTTTATTCTCTCAACTGCTTACTCTATTTCCCACTTCCCGGTTTTTATCCTGTTTCCATCACTTCCCTCATTTTGTTCTCCTTTTTCATCATTTCCATAATTTTTTAACCATGAAGTATATCTAACAAGCAATACATATGCAACCTGAAAGAGTTGTCTGTAGTGTATAGTATTATATTAATAATCTTCCGTAAAATGTAAAAAAAAAGGAAGCATGCTGACTTTTAAAAACTAGGCAAAAAGTACCACATATTGTTTGACCTCATATATGAAAATATAAACACAAATAAATTGTTGAGATGGAAATAGATTAACACTTATGTATGGCAGGGAAAATATAGAGAAATTGAGAGATAACTACCAAGGAGTAAGGGATTTTTGAGTGTTCACTTTTTGGTTTGCTTTTGTTTTTGTTTTAGTTTTTCTTTGGAGTAATGAAAATGCTTTAATATTTATTGAAGTGATAGATACATAACTCTGTGATTATACCATATGCCATTGATTACATGCTTTAGATGAATTATATAGTTTGTGAATATATTTCAATAAAATTGATTTTAGAAAATGCAAAAAGAGAAGAAATGTAACATTTGTAACTCAGGATGGACCCACCCATACTGGGAATTTGTTCTATAATGTTAGTTTTTATTTTTGGTGAGAGAATTTTAATAAGCTTTAAAATTTATTTTATTTACTTCAAAGTTTGTGTGGTATTTCTTAATGTAACATGACATCCACCTTGAATGTCTCCTTTCATGTTTTGAAAGCCTATACTTTTAAACATTAATAGTACCAACTTTTAATATACATCTAAAGTGTACAAGTAAGGAATTGGGGATGTTTTAGCAATCCTTAGTCTACATTTTAAGAGACTAATAATTTTTAAAAGTTTCACATTTTAAAAATATTTTTATGTATGCATACACTGACTAATACTACTGGTTTATAATGCAAATTTTGTTTTTCACTTCCAATCTCTGGAGATTTCATTTTAAGTTATTTTTCTTTTTTCCTTTCAGATAACACATTTCACTAAGTATATGAAATTTTATTCCTAGAACTTTCTACCTATAGACCAATGCAACATTTCCTCCTCACCTTATCTAACCTTTAGGTGTTGAAATTGTCTAAGAAACTTCGAGGTTATGTTTACATTAAGTTTGATGCTCATTTGCATACTCCCAGGTACTTCCTGTTAGCCAGTCTGTCATGTATGGATTTGAGTCTTTCTACCATAACTGCTCCAAAGATGATTTCTGACTTTTTTTCTGGGCACAAAAGCACATCATTCCAAGGGTGCATCATGCAACTATTTGTCCTTCATATCCTGGTGGATCAGAGATCTTGCTGCTTTTAGCCTTAGTCTTGGACTGTTATGTGGCTATTTGTAAGTCCCTCCACTAGCTGACCATCATGAGCCCACAGGTATACATTTTGCTTTTAACTGGTGCTTTGATTATTGATCTCATTCACTCTGTGGCCCAGTTAGTTTTTGTTGTCCATTTGCCTTTTGGTGACCCTATTGAGATAGACTTTTACTATGACCTTACTTGGTTTATCAAACTTGTCTGCATGGACACCTACTCAATAGAGTTCAGGTTTACTGCCAAAAGTGGATTCATTTCCATGGGTACCTTCTTTATTATTTTCTGGTACATCCTCCTACTCAGTGTGTGGAAATGTTCTTCAGCTGGCTTGTCCAAAGCCTTCTCTTTTCTGCCAACTCATGTCACTGTAATGGATTTTTTCTTTGGCCTATTCATCTTTATCTATGTGTGGCCATTTCCTACTCTGTCAGTGGATAGGTTTCTTGCCATTTTTGACTTTCTGATTACACCCAAACCCAGTCATTTACACATTGAAGAACAAGTACATGAAGATGGCAATGAGAACACTGAGTTGTCAACTCCTTAATATGAAGAAGATTGCCTAAATAACTGATGAGAAGACATGTTATATTGTATATTTCCCAACCATTTCAAGTAAGACAAATAGCTCCCCTCACACATATTCATAGTGTGTGCTGTACAGACCATCTTACGGGAATAAGTATGCTAACATGCCAGAAAATTTTGAAGTGTTTAGTATGCTAACATGCCAGAAAATTTTGAAGTGTTTTATCTAAAATGAAAAATTTTTTATATGTTTATGTATTTCATTGCTCATTCATGGACTATTTTAATGTACTATATGATTTTTAATACAGAAGGCATATATTTTTGGTGGGGTCATATTTTAATATCTTATCGATGATTTTGAAATATTTTAAGAAATTCAAGCCAAAGTGCTTTATTCATGGAACTGCCATTGGATTTTGATATTTTTCTCTACTGATGCTTTTGAAAACTTTCTCATTTAAAAAGAAAAATAAGCTCTTTTTTATTTCTCCTTTGAACCAAAACAACGTCTTGCTTCATCTTGACTTTTGTTTAATGATCATTGCTTTATTATTTGTATTGAAAAGTATTCAAAAACAGTGGTGGCTGGCCCTCAGTGATGGTCTTGGGTGATGTCCTCTCCATTGGCAAGCTTTTTGGCCTGGGTGATTCATCTGAAGTAGTAATGGCTGGGGGCCAAGTCAGTGGTTGAGGAATGACAGCCAGAAATCACCTCTGTGCCATCCTTGGGTACAATTTTAGGAATATCCAACTATTGTTTGAGCATTCCTGAATCTGCATGGTATCACCTTGTGGGTCAGTAAGCAAGCCTATGACCCATGCAGCCAGAGTGAACATTGACTTTGCATCAGTTGGTGAATACTGGCTTCTAGGACTTCTCTTGTATCATGACAGTCAGACTTGATGTTTCTCCCTTGTTGAGTGATTTAATAATGCTTTCTCATAGGGCTTGCTCTATGTAGTGTTTGCCAGCTTGGGTGTGGTACCTTGTGTGGTAATGGACACTCATGATGGGTAAAAAGAAGTCATTTTTTGAAGTTATTGGTGTCTACCAAATGTAGCACCCTTTCTTTTCTAAAGATGACCAACTCATTTTTACTGCTTGGTTTGGAAGTGATAATTTCTACTTCTTGGTGGCTACAGTAGTAAAGGAACTCATCCTAAATAATTAATATGGCAATGTCAGAAGAGATTAACTCCACTTTGTAAAACATGACTCCATCTATGTGATGCCAATATTTGGTATTTGAACACAAGTGTCTGGATGCAATCATTTTTATGTGCCTACTCCATCAGGGCAGAGTAGACCCTGAGGTATGAGGTGATATAAGTGCAAAGTTCTAGGTGATGGAGGATGCACAGGAAGCCTGAGTGGGCAGACTCTGAGGGACAAACCAGATGTGTGTATAGGAATAAAAGAGGTATCCAAGACCTCTAATCTGAAATTCATTCTCAGTTGGACAAGGGCATGGTGGGAAAATGGCCTAATGTGCCAATTCTAAGTCATGTGGTTTACAGCAGATATGATTCTGTATATGGGCTGTAATGAGAGTTAAATGTGAGATTTGCTACCTCCAAAACAAAAATAAGCCCAATAGGTGTTATGCATTTGTTAATGTATGTGGTAGGCTTGTGTTTGATGGTGGTGGGAATCATTGAGTGAGGATCAAATAATGCCCAGGAATTTGACACAGTTTGAGTGTCCTTGTATTTTATGGTGTGCTATTTCCCAAACTCATTTCTATAAATGATGTGTCAGTGTGGCTAGGTTTGCTTGGAAGCCTTCTTTAGAGTTATGACACTTTATTGGGAGTCAGCTATATAGTGCTAATATTAAGTGCTTTTTTTTTAAGGTCTTGGTGGAAGTGGTAAGGAATTATTTGTGTATTCATTAATTTATTTTTGGTGTGGGCACTAAGTAAAGTATACCGGCCTAGTCACTTACAGCAATGCAATTTCCCATGCTTTTGTGTATATGTTTCATTAATTAGTTGATGTTATGAATGGAAGCTTTTATGGACAGGACTTATGTATTAAAGTTAGTTAAAGTGAAGATTAATTGCCTGTTGGGAGCCAACATACTGCCAGCATGCCTGTCTAGCTGCAAAGCCACTAGAGGAAGGCCACGCAGCAATGAGGAACTGCACAGCAGTCCTCCAGTTGGTTTCCAGATCGACCTCAGTAGGAAATCTATGTTCATGCTTTTTATCTCACTTCTGTCTTTCTCTGAGCTTTTCTTAGTAGTAGAGAGCAAACCTCTGCAAAAAATTCTGAATAATAATCAAGTTGCAGCAAAACCACTTTTGAAAAAGTTGGTAGGATTTATAGAAAAAAATTACTTGGCCTTAATCACCATTATGCTGTGCTTGCATTTTATAGATATAGATCAACAGGGACCTCTGGTGAGAGGAATAGAGAAGAAATGCTTTAACAAATTTTGCTTTTATATAGAGCCAGGAAATCCTTGCAGCTAATTGGCCCTGGTGGAAAAAAATGTCAGAAGATATTGGTGGAGAAAAACAATTGAGACTCTTTTGAAACTTACATCATGTGAGGACCCCTTTTGTAGTGGAAGTGGATATTGTGGGCATGAATAGTGCTGTGGGTATTATAGAGAACAATTGTCTAGTAATTCTATACCTTGTACTAACATAGAAATGTAATAAGGACTGTGATTGTAAACTCTGATGCATAAAATGGGAATAACTGGTTAATGTTCTGCTAACCCAGAGAAAATGATGGGTGCACTGTGGACATAGTGTAACTTATGCCCTCAATTATAAAAAACAATGGTGCACTCTGGGGTAAGGGAAACTTAGAAAAACATGCATAGCAAAAATAGGTCAGAGGAAAATAATGAGATCAGAGGAAAGGTATAACAATAAAAATTGAGACACGGCAAAGGGGAGAAGAAGAATAAAAATGAAAAGAAGCCAGAGCTAGCAACCTTTTCTGTCTGTGTGTCTTTTTTGCTGATGCTGATCACCTTTTGGTAGCCCCTCTGAATGCCAAGGCTGGTCCTCGGCAATTGCTCTTCATTATTGGAGTCTTTAAGAACTTGTCAAACAGGGCTGTTGTATAGGGAAATAGTAGGTATTCACTATTTAAGGAGATCTTGGATTTTAGCCTGGAGACACTAAATACCTGTTTTTCAGGTAATATTGTGGTATTTGTCACCATAATTGGCAGAGGCAGATCCACAGGGATCTCATTTGGCATGGACCACTGTTTTAGTTTGCTACAGGCTGCCAAGCAATATACCAGAAATGACTTGGCTTTTACAATGGGGATTTATTAATTTAAAACTTACATTTCTAAGGCCATGAACATGTCCAAATCAAGGCATCAATAGAAGATCAGAAGATGATTTCTTTCTGAGCTGCCTCTCTGGGCCATCAGGCACATAGGGATGATTTGGCACATCATGGCATCTGTTCATCTCTTCACTCTCTTCTAGGCCTCACTGCTTTCAGCTTCTGTCTAAAGTGGCTTCCTGTTAGCTTCTGTTTTCTGTTGATTTCAACTTCAGGCTCCCAGGGCTTTCTTTCTCAGCTTCTGGGTTCCTCTCTGTCTCTGCAGATTTTCTCTATGTCTGTGGCTTTTTATACCTCTGTTTACAAAGGACTCCAAAAAGAAAATTAGGACCCTTCTTGGGTCATGCAATCTAATGAATGGTGCTTAGCTGAATTAATTTAATCATACATTCCCACCTACAACAGGTTTATACACACAGGAATGGATTAATTCTATGGAAATGGTCTTACTTTCATACAAGGTAGGTCTGCTATTGATGAATTCTCTGTTATTGTCTGTGAAAATCTTTTTTTCTCCTTCACTTTTATTTAAACAAATCAATTTTATTGATACATATTAATTAAGCATAAACCCATCAGAAGTGTGCAAACATTAGTATTTGGTGGAATCACATATTTGTGCATTCATCACTTAAATAATTCTTAAGGCACTTTGATTTTTCTAGTAATATTAATGATAAACAAAGAACAAACAAGCAAAACTCATCACTTTTCAATCTCTCTATGCTTCCCCTGCTGTACATAGCTGCTATTCTTTTTCCTTCT
>PVKH010048572.1:0-10185 GCA_004027955.1 Chaetophractus vellerosus | reverse complement strand
ATAAACCTCTTGGGCAAATAGGATTAGTATCATCTCCATTTTGGATGTGGAAACTGAGGTTTCATGGCGTACCTAAGACCTCACTGCTCCCTATCTTGCACTATCTTTTTGGCTCAAGTCCAGGCCTTCCGACTGGAAATGTAGAACCCTTTCTGCTACAAGAAGCTGCCTCTCTCGACAGCAACAATAGATGCCTTATGGAGCTTTACAATTTACAGGGTGATTTTCATGAACATTCTTTTCCTCCTCAGTTATTTCTTTTGGCAAGTGCACGGAAAGGTATGGGAGATACATTCTGGATTTCTATTGAAAGAGAGAAAGACTCATTGCCTATATTTTTGCAATATATAAATCATGGAGAAAGCATGGCTACGTAGCCACCTTTTATCAAAATGGAGTCAAGTTAAAGGGTCCATCAGGTAGCCCTATATGCCATGTACACTTACCCCTAAAATAATTTTCCCAGGAAGTTCATTTAAGTATGGTATGGCTTAAAATGACCAAGTGAAAACTGAACCACATGCTTTTATTTAAATACAGATGGTCAGGTTTTGTTTACGTATACAGAGCCAACTGCTTACACAAAGTGATGCCCTATACATATAAACCTGCAAAGCCATTTTAGAGACCAGAGTTTGAAAGAGTCTATATAAATGTAAATTATAACTAAAGGAGCATAAAATCTATGAATGTGAAAATGAGGCTACTATCGTCCCTGCTCCAGCTCCCACTGGCCAGTGTGGGCTCACACGGTTTTCTCTCGTTTGGGGAGTCTCTCAAGCATGGACGTAGCTGAGCTTCTGCGTGCCAGCATTTCGGCTGGCAGTGATTGGCTTCTCTATATCTCCTGTGGTTGTTTGTCAGTATTGGTGGGGAGGGGGTTCCAGATCTTACAGCTTCACTAGGGTCTTCACCCCTCTGACTTGTCACCTCAGCACTATTTTGATCCCTTGGATTCTCCAGCAAGAGTCGTCCAGGTGAATTATGGAAGTGGCTTGGCCCAATTATCCCACCTGATGGCTAGTAAGCTACCTTTGTCCAGGGCCAAAGCTGAGCTCTGGTTGGAAATGAAATGCTTCTGAAAGCCACATTCAATTCTTTTACAAAACTAATGTTGTGTTTCATTTGAGGCACTGCAGTAGCCGTTCCCTAAATGGGACTCTGGGACCTGGAAAAAGTTCAAGCAAGCATCTCCAAGTCTGTCATTCACAAGAGAGGATGTGGCTCAAACACGTAGGGGATTGATGAAACAAGACAGAATGTCTGCAAACTGCTCAGAGCTCTATGCAGGGCAAACCTAGAGAGGAACAAGCTAGCTTAATGAAACTGTTTTCTTCCTTTCCAACCATGCTATATTAATTGGGTACAAATCGGTCCACTTAATGCCAATTGACATTAAACAATTTACCATTTGATGGCAATTGAAAAACCCATGCTTTGCTGTTCCAAACCCACCTGATTGTTCCAAACAGATTTCCCATCCTAAAGTAGAAATGAATTTAATTTGATCTCTTCAGTCTGTTCACCATTATGTTGAAAACAGTGATATCGGTACCAGGAAACCAGCAGTTCCCTGAAGAATGGGGCATTCAAAATGAAGGTGTTGCGGTCATTGGGGTAAGTCCAAAAGAAAAAGTCATGATACAGTTGTCATGGTGGCTATAGACCTGGGGCAGCATGGTGGTTCTTTGTTGTTGTTGCTTTCTCGTTATTTTATTTCATCTTTTTTTTCTTTTTCCTTAAAAACCAAAGAAATGTTGGAGAAAACCCCTAGACAGCCATCGAGTTTAGTTCTGTCACTTCTCCCATGAGAAATCTGAGGTCTCAGGAAGTTACATGACTTGCCCAGATAGATAAAAATAATAATCTGGTCTTTCCTCCTCATTCCTATATATTCTTCATTCTCTTTTATGCCGTCCCACCCCCAAGGAGCCCAGCTCAGAGCCCAGTGAGTGGAGAAACTATGGAAAGAACATGTGATCTTGTAATTAAAGAACTTGAGTTCAAGTTTTGCACCTGTGTCACTTAACTTCTCTGCTAACTTCTCAGTTTCTCTATTAATGAAAGGGGATAGATATTCATACCTCCCAGCATTTTTGCCAGGACCAAGTGAAACAACTTAGGCAAAAGCAATTTAAAAGCTGCAAAGGTTCAGAAAAGGTAGGACACTGCCTTACCAAAGCCCAGCCTAGCCAGGTGAGAGGCCTGATAGGTCAAAGGCTGCAAAGCCAGGCAAGGAGCAAACTTTGAGCAAAAACTATAGATAGCACCCCTGTACTCCCCCACTCATTCCTGAAACCAAAAAAAAAAAAAAGAGTGGGGATTAGAAGGCTGAAAACATTTTCATATGTTTGGCATGGCTGTAGTTAGCCTTCTGACTTTTGGAACAAGTAACATCTAGTGATATTTGTTCCACTTATTTTTCTTTTAACTAAGTTGTCAGCATATTATTTGAAAACTTTTTAAAATGCTCAAGGTCTACTTTGCAGAGAGATATCTAATCACTTGTCCGAACAAATATGCAAACATGGCCTTAGGGTTTTGCCCTGTCCTCACAGTTCACAGTGAATTACAAGATGCCTTACCCTCCATTCTGTTGGTTATGTACCCAAACCCATTTATGGGATTTACCCAGAAATTCATGAAGTTAGCACTTTCACAAATATAGGCATTAATGGAGCAAGATACAGGCAGGCCATACTGGAAGAAACTTCTTGATAGCTATGTGACTTGGAGCAAGTCACGTTATCTCCAAGTTGCGGAGAGGCAAATGGGGAGGCAAGTTGGGAATAATTACATTCTCAACCTCAAGATTAAATTACATTACATCATCCAAGTCTTGGCTCAAATGTCCCCTGCTCCAGTGGAGCTGCAGTGGGTGCTAGAGTGGATCCCCCCATTCAGTACTGAAGCACTCATTTCCCCCAGCCACTGACAGTGCTGGCAACTGTCCACTCACAGCCAAGACCCCCTTCAGAGACGGCCATCAGCTTCCCAGCTCATCTGAGATGGCACCCTCAATCCAAGAGGCAGCCCACACACAGTCCTAGCCAACAAGAAGGTAAGGAGGCCAGCCCTGCAACCCCAATTCAGGATGTGCTTGCAAGACGACCCAAGCCCCAAAGCTCCCTGTGGAATTAGCTGAGGCTTTGCTGTGGCTAATTACCAGTCCAACTTCTGCCCAGTCCTGCCTTTTTACTCCCCCATGGAAGCTGAGCCTGAAAGAACACCACAAGGGACTCTCTGTGTGCCAATTTCCATCTCTGAGTCTGCTTCCCAGGGAACCTGACCTGCAGTGGGGACCCTTATGGGCCACACTGGGTTACTTAGAACCATCCTTCCTCAGGTTGCCCTATCCCATTGCTCTTTTCATCTGAAAAATATATCACTTATTTTTTTACACAATTAACCTGCCTCTCCACTATTACATGCTGCACAGGGGCGGGGACTTTGTATGTCTTGCTCAGTGTCCTAGACCCCGGGGCCTAGCACACAGTAGGCACTCCTACTTGCTGAATAAAAGAATATAGATGGTAAGAGCTTTTAGATTTATAAATACAGTAAGCTGTACAAATATTAGCTGATATGTTTTTAAGAACCCAATTCATGCTTCAGAAAAGATGAGTTAAAAGTAGTTGGTAAATAGGCTGTAGCACTCATCCAGTGATTCACTTGTCAGCAAATTAATGGATCCTGCCTTGGTTGACATTTCTGCTTGCAAACTAATAGCATGCTTATATAACTCTACTATCAGCCCTCGAAATATCCAAAGAATGTTTTTTAAACATGAGAAAACAACTTAAAAAATTGAACACAATCACAGTGTTTGTAGGCACCAGCAAATACCATTTGGTTCAACAAACAGCTCATAACTAAGGAAAAAACCATCAATAAAATCAGCAGATTATTAGTTCAATAACAGAGAGTGTTGTCATGGGCAAGAGTGATTCAACTTTTGCTCTTTGTAAGGCTCCAAGTCATGAAGGCTGCAAGTCAGGAGACCTGTGTTCTAGTCCAAGTTCTGCCTCTAACTCACCAAGTGACCTGGGTCAAGTCATTGCTCCTCCCTGGTTCTGAGTGTTCTTATCTGTGAAGTGAGAAAGATGCTTTCTATCATCCCTTTCAACTTTGGAATTCTATGTGCCCGTGTTAGCTGATTGATGTATATCAGTGATATCCATTCAAAGAGGACAACAGAGACCCACTGCCAACCATACGAAGAAAAGGCTAAAAAGTCTTATAATCCATAGGATAGTTGTGGCAAAAAGTAAATGGCCTATTTTTTGATTACACATTTGACTGTCTAACTTCAAGGTCACACTTAAACTGGTTTTTCATAATATTGGGTTAATAACAGAAAAGGTTAAAAAAAAAAAAAAAAAAGCTTTAAGCCAGTGGATGACAGAATGTGTATGTTTGTCTTTGATTTGGGGCATGAGGTCTCTTTTTCTGTGTTGACTTTGAGCCAGGCAGTGTTTCTAAAAGTTTTTCCTAAACTCTTTTGAGAGATGCTGTGATCCCCTTTTCTCAAGTGTGTGAACTAAATGAAGATGTATCAGACCCTATCTATTATCACTTTTTATTTTGAGCTCCAGCTCAAAAAATTCTACCCTTTGTTTCTTTCTCTCTCTTTTCTTTGCTAGTTTTTCTCTGCCCTCCAACTCCATCCTCTCATTGTGGCCAACCTCTAAGGTTTCATCCTTTACCCTCTTGCCTGTGTACTCATCTTAGATGATTTTCATGTACCTCCATAGTTCTGATTATTTTAAGTGCCTCCCATGGCAGTTTCTCTAGCTACAACCTTTCGATTTGTAAATCAAAACTTTTCATCGCATACTAGTCAGTTACTCTACATACCTCAACATCTTAAAAATTATACCTAAAGTAGATCTAAACATTTTTACCAACCATATTTGCCATAATCTCCTTTTCAGATACTTTCCTCATTGAGCTTGTGGTGACACTCATATTCAAGTTCTTGTTTCTTAAATCCAATATTCAATAAGTTCTTTCCCTTTTTCCTTTTCACTGTCTTCTGCATATACCCTATTTCCACTACTTTCACCATAATAAAGGTCCTGAAGAGGATCACTCATTTAACAGTCAACAAAATCTTATGGCATTATTCTGAAAGTTGAAACAGACAATGGTATGAAAAAAAGAAATAGTAGGAGCAATACTAAATAAAATATTAGCAATCCAAACCCAAAAAATGAATAAAAATGCATTGTGATTTGCTATAAAATTTATGTACAAATTTTTGCCTGGACGTTTGCTTCCATTTCTCTTGTGCCTATGTATAGGAACAGAATTGCTGGGTCATATGGTCATTCCATGTTTGGTTTTTGGGAGCTGCCAGACTGTCTTCCAGGGAGGCTGTACCATTTTGCATTCCCATTGGCAGTGTATGAGAGTTGTGGTTTCCCCACACCCTTGCCAGCACATGTTGTTGTCTGACTTTTTAATTTGTGGCTGGGGGTGGTATCTCATGGTTTTGATTTGCATTTCCTAAGTGACTGGAAGTGTTGAGCATCTTTTCAGGTGCTTTTTGGTCATTGTGAGGCTTCTTTGGAGAAATGTCCGTTTGGATCCTTGCCCATCTTTTGATTGGGCTGCTTTTCTTTTCATTGTTGAGTTGTAAGAGTTCCTCATATAATCTAGATACAAGTCCCTGATAAGATATATGATTTACAGGTGTGTTTTTTTTTTCCAAAAAAAAAGAGTCAGGTGCATAGCTATGAAGTTTTAATCATTTCTTCCGCTTACATTTTTTGGCAAATATATTACTATACTGGGGTTCATTTTAGTAACATCTAATATATACTTTTAAAAGTCCAGACCAAAAAAAAACACTCACATGGTAGTCAGTTTGGAGTCACCTAGATAATTTTTAAGTTTGCAATCCAGTAGCATTAATTATATTTACAATGTCATGCCACCATCCATTACCAAAACTTTTCTATCACCCCAAATTAGTTGTTGTTGTTGTTGTTATCCGAGTCCACGCCCTTCTTCTCTGGAAGCTAGCTGGGGGCTCCTGCCCCTCGCCCTCTCTACCCACCTTTCACCCTACCCCCAGGAGGGTGCAGACTGAGATGAGGGCCGCTGTGATGTACAGCTCTGTGGCACACACATCTCCCCCCACTCCCGATGGCCAAGTCAGGGCCACAGCAGTGGGTTTTCCATCACTGGTGCCTGAGTTGTCAGGACACCCTCTCTTTAACAGCTCCTCAAAGGTCCCAGGTTAACATCCCTCATGGCCTCCAAGCCTGATGCATGGGAGGAGGGAACATCTATTAGTGTCTGTTCTGGCTGGACCAGAAGAATCTTGCTCTGGGAGGAACCACAATGTCTTTATCTCTTGATAAGAAGGTACAAAGCTGGGCTTCAAGTTAGACTCATTTATAATTTTCCTACACATGGTTTTTCTGCCCCTTTTATTTGAACCTATAATTAACACTATATGTCCCAGAGACTTAAATCTTCAGTCTGTTCATACTCCAGTTAAGCCCTGACTCAACAGAGTTGCAGCCAACACCTACCCTCCAATTCATCGGACTTGCCCAGGACAACTAACAAAAGGATGATGATGGACAACGCCCATCCCTAAATAACAGAGTATCTACAACTGCAAGCAAGATAGTTTCATCCATCTGCCCAATGGAACCTAAGCCCCCCTCAATCTGAAGCATAGTGGGTATCACCATCCCAAAATCCTCAAGACTGAGGAATGAACAAACATAAGGAGGGGGAAGCAACCATGGACCAAAGTAGACTTATTATTATTCTAGTAATGCAAGAACTTGTAATGTTGATATAAAGATAATAGTCACCAGAGGTTCTGAGGGGAGGGAGAGGGAAGAATAGATATAAAATGGGGCATTTTAGGGACATTGATATTGCAATGAAGGGTACAGGCCCTTATACATTTTTTCAAAACCTATAAAACTGTGGTGCAAAGTGTAAACCATAATGTAAACTATAGTCCATGGTTAGTGGCAATGCTTCAATATGTGTTCATCAATTGTAATAAATGTACCACACTAATGAAAGATATTGTTAATGGGGGAAAGTGTGGGAAGGGGTGAGGATCGGGTATATGGGAATCCTTATATTTTGATGTAACATTTCTGTAAACTAAAACTTCTTTAAAAATAAAGAAAAAAAGTGCATTACAAAGAAAAAAAAGCATTATGATCAAGTTGGGTTGATACCAGGTTTACATAGATGGTTTAACATTAGGAATTTGATTAATACAATTCATTATAGTTACAAATTGAAGGAGAAAATCCATATGCTAATACCCATAGATCCATAGACACAAGAAAAAACATCAAAAATTGATCAAATTCAACAATCATTTAATTGTTATCAAATAAAAAAGTTATCAAATTAAGAACAGAATGGGAACTTTTTAATATCTACTAAAAACTTCTCCTGGACATCATTTTTAATGATCAAATGTTAAAAGCACATAGGAAAGATAGAGAAATTCCCACTATAAGCACTTCTTATTTATAATAGAGATCCTAACCTGTACAGTAAGAACAAGTCAAAGAAACAGCAGGTATAATGAAAAAAAGACAGCAGGTATAAAGAGAAATAACTGGTTAGGATTTGCAGTTGATATGAACATGGAACAAAAAAAAATCCACAGAAAGTATTAGAGTGAATTAAAGCATTCAATGAGATTGTTGGATATAGTATCAATACACAAAATTAATTATGTTCCTTTATACAATGAACAAAAATATTTTAAATGTAATTGTAAAATATTATCAACAATACTACATATAAGGTACCAAATAATCTCACAGAAAATGTACAAAAACCTATAGGGATAAAATTATAAAGCATTATTGAAAAATATTAAAAAGACCTAAACAAATAGAAATATATACCAAGTTCATGGATAAGAAGATTCCATATGTTGAATATGTCAATTCCACAATCATTAAAAGCAATTTACAATAGACACAAAATACAAACATTAAAGAATTTGGAAGTAATTATAGAAGAATATATTTATGATTTGGGGGTGGGGAAGAATTCCTTAAAGACTCAAAGCATAAAATCTGTAAAGGAAAAGATCGGTAAATTTGACTACATTCAAATTAAAGTAGTCTGTCAAAATAGACATCATTGAAGAGATTTTGATTATGACAGAATGAAAGGGCCAGCAAGTCCTCTCAAAAAAAAATTTTTTTTTAAACTGGGCAAATTTGTCAAAACCAAGCACTTTATGGCTCAGGAAATCAACCAAGGGCAGAGAGGAAATAGCTGGGGCTTTTCCAGCTAAATGTGATGACTTCTGTAGGAAATAAATGAGGAAAAGCCACAACACTTGCTAGTCCAAGATTTTAATGCCAATTGGGGTGAGCAAGTAGATCAGCCAGAAATTCAATGAAGAGATTCTTAGAAATGAGAGAGTCATAGAAGAGCTGAAATCAACTATCCAAACTTTGGTGACTGGGAAAAGCAAAAGCCAAGGGTGGCTTGCAAACTAGTTGTAAGTCTGAACTCACACAGATCAATCAGCAGAGGGTAAAAGCCTCACTTACTCAAGGACAATCTTGGCCCAGATCGATAGCTGACCATTAATTTATGCAGACACAGGGGTGACCTCTAGGAAGAGAGGCAAAAAATTAAAATATGAATTAAAAACCTTGAGCATATTTATCAATGACTACACATCTCAAAGGAAACAGACTCCAGAGTTAAATCCAAGAAAGTTGCTAAAAGTAACAACAACATCAGAAAAAAATATAACAGAATCTAGATCTGCTATAATATATTATCTAAAATGCCTACTTTCGGGGGCTGGCTGTAGCCCAATTGGTAGGGCTCTGGTTTCCCACATGGGAGGCCCCGGGTTTGGTTCCCCGGGCCTCCTCGAGCGGGCAGACCGCCTTAAGAAGGCAAGCCGCCACGGGCAGGGCAAGCCACCACGAGCAGGCAGGCCGCCACGCGGTGAGCTGACTCAGCAGGCCGCCGCAGCGGGGGCAGACAAGCAGACACAGAAGAACACAAAAATGAACACAGCAAGAACAAGCAGAAGGGGGGGGGGATATATAATAAATTTTTAAAAATAAAAAATCTTTTAAAAATAAATAAAATGCCTACTATCAAAAATGCAGACATACAAAGAAATAGAAAAGTGCAATACATACTTTGGAAAATTGGTCAATAGACTAAAAAATTAGTCAATAGATACTAATTCTGAAAGGACCTATATGTTGGATAGAGAAGAAAAAGAAAAAATTCCAGGTAGCTATTAAACATAGTCAAAGAATTTAAGAAAAATATTATAACAATGAATCAACAAACTAATCAGGGCAATAAAGGGAAAAAAGAAATTAAAGGATATCAGATTAAAAAGGAAAATGTAAAAATGTTTTTATTCAGAGAAGATGTAATCCTGAATGTAGAAAATCCCGTTACGTACAAAAAAGCTTTTTTTTTTTTTAAAGATTTATTTATTTTATTACATATCTCCCCTTCCCCCCACTGCGGCGACGCGCCGAGATTGGACACTGCGCAGGCGCGGCTTTCCCCGCTTGTGGGCGGTCTCTGCGTCTGTTCACAGCCGGCTTTCAGTTCGCGGGCGACCTGCCCTGCCCGTGGCCGCTCTTGCCATGTCCGTGGCAGCTTCTTGCCCTGCCCATGGCGGCTCCGGCCCGCCCATGACGGCTTGCCATTCTCAAGGCGGTCTGCCCTCTAGGAGAGGTCCCCGGGAATCAAACCTGGGGCCTCCCATGTGGTATGCCGACGCCCTATCCACTGGGCTATCGAGCCGGCCCCCAAAAAAGCTTAATGAACTAATAAATGAGTTTATCAAGGTCACAGAATAAAAGATCAATATAAAAAAATAAATTGTATTTCTATATATGAGCACAGACAATCCAAAAATGAAATTATAAAAAAAACTATTCTATTCACAATATCAAAAGGAAAAAAATTCCTACTAATAAATTTGACATTAAAAAGTATAATACTTGAACACTGAAAACTACAACATATTTTTGTGCAAAATTAAAGGTCTAAAAAGGTGAAAGGATATCCTATGTTCATGGATCAGAACACTTAATGTTGTTGAGAATGGCACACCTCTGCAAATCAACCTATATATTCAATAAAACCCCTATCAAAATCTCAGCAGATATTTTTGTGAAAATTGACAAGTTG
>PVKH010048571.1:0-10187 GCA_004027955.1 Chaetophractus vellerosus | reverse complement strand
TTGTTTCTTAATCAAATCTGCTTCACTCCTTCTCTGTAACTGACACTTTTGAGTGTCATTGAGCATATTTTATTTCTAATGCGTGTAACGACCTTGAATGTTGATATTAATATTGGTCTTTTAAAGATGGGGAACCAAGACCCAGAGAGGCTAAATTATCCCCCCCTCATCACATAGCTTTTTCCACTGCCTTTGGAGTAATATTGAATATTATCACTCCTGATTTTTTTTTTAAATCAGAAAGAAACTAATAATCAATGAATTAATTTTTTCCAGAAATATGTGAAGCAAAAATAGACAAATCATGACATGTTATTCCATCCAGATCTGTATCCTTCTTTATCTCTTCTCTCATCTCACTGAATTGATTTGGGATATTTGTTTGGACATGTATTATTCAGGGATCTCTAGGGAAACAGAACCAATAGGAGATAACTGTAAAATAGTATGAGATTTTATGAAATTGTGTCTTGTGACCATGAGGATGCATGAGTCCAAATTCCATAGGGCAGGCTGCAAGCCAGGGACTCCGATAAAGTTCCTAAATCGTTCCCCAGGAGACACTGGCTGTCTGAAGTAGAGATGGGAATTCTCTGAGTGCTGAAATCACTTCCTCCTTTAAGGCCTTCAGGTGATTGGATGAAATGTCACTCATTGCTGAAGACAATCTCCTCAGTTGATTGCAGATGTAGTCAGCCACAGATACAATCAACTCACTTATGATTAAAGTCCATGAAATGTCCTTGCTTTACAATTAGCCCAGAGCTTGCCTGACCAAACAGTTGGGCACCATTAGCTGGCCAATTTGATACATTAGCCTAACCATCACTAGACATCTTTGATTAGTTCCACATCTTGGATCTCCTCCTACTTTTTAGTTTGTTCATTTAACTGGGACTCATCTTCCCAAAATACACTTAAAATTTTTTGCTGATGCCTAGGCAACTGTTTATCTTATGGGTTTATTCTGTTGTTCAGTTTCTCTCTCTTGCCTAGGGTTTTATTTTTGTTTGCCTTTTGCTAAGGGTCTTCTTTGACACTTGGTTCTTCTTATTCTAAATCTTTAGAATTGCCTGAGTTTAACTAAAAAAAATAAAAGAAAAAAAAGAGAAGAAAAAAATCTATAAGAACAAAAAGTAAAAAGAAAAATGTATAAAAATGAAAAGAAGAAAAACAGGAAAAAAGAAAAGAAAAAGAAATTAAGAAAAAAGAGGAAAAGGAAGAAAGAAAAAAAAAAGGAATAGGATAAAAGATAGAAAAAGAACATTGAGAAAAACCAAAACAAACAGGCCTCCCTCTCAAGCCTCCGGTGACTGGCTAGGTGCCCCCTCACCGGCCGGATTTTCCCGCTGTCAGCCACTCCTCTGGTGCTCATCTGTACACCCCTACACTTCCCTGATTGTCCCACTGCCCACCATTCCCCCAGTGCCTGGCTGGGTCCCCCCTCTCCAGCCACCTTCTCCTATTGCCCCTATGCTCCACAAGCCTACCTGCCTTCCTGCAGCTTCTGGAGAAGGAGTGAAGCCTGCTGTTTCCCTACTCTACCACCTGGATCTTCCAGATTCCAGTCAGACTAGTTCTCATAAGGACTTCTATCCCAAGGATGACGCTCTCAAACTTTCTAAAAATAAGAATACTGCCTTTGGTAGCAGAGAATGGGGATTATGCATAAATGACATTCCAGATAATTGAAGCTTAAATTGCCAAAGTTTTAAACAAATTAAACATCTTAATGAAAATCTTCTAACCTGTGTTGCACATTTACTTATTTTAGGAGAACAACAACAACAAAAAGGAATGAAAAAGAAGCCAAGTTATTTTTGAGACTCAGGATAATCAGTATGACTCCCTTGGGGATGAGTTTTCCACTCTGTGGTCTCAGGATATTTCCTGGATTCCTAGGTCTGGTGAGAGGATCTAAATTCCCCTAAGATTGCAACAATATGTGTTGGGTTTTTTTTAGTAAGAATAAGCTCTGAAGTCAAGCTGCTTGAGTTCAAATCCTGGTTCTAAGATTCTTGAAGGTGGTAACCTAAGGCAATAAGTTAATTAGCTTTTCTGTGCCTCTTTTTTTTTTAAATCTGTAAATGGGGGATAGTAATAATACTTTCCTTTGAGTCTTATTGTAAAGATTAAATGAAATGATATTTATAAAGTTTTTAGCATAGTACCTGGTACGTAGTAAGTGCTCAGTAAATAAGTCATTATTATTTCTCTCCACCTCCTGCACTTTACTAATACTGACCTTATCTATCTACATTCTTCATATTCATTAGAACTGCAAACGAATTTTTGGACCATAAGTTGCCAGTTCTAATGTAGAGAGACATTTATATGAAAAACTTTAATTTTGGTGTCCTGACATGTTATGACAAACATAGCAACAAGGTGAAATATCTTCGGGACACCTTGGTTCTTTTCACCAACCAGATACTGATAAATTTTAATATCCCCTGGTGTAATCAGTTGTGTTGTTGAAGTGTTTTGTGGTACTTTGAGCCATCTGTGCATTTAAATAGAGGCATCAACTACACAGAGAAGGCAAATTGGAACAGCTTGTTTATTAAATGTTAATAAAATGGATGCCCTGCCCAAGCACAAAACAATTATAAATCATTGGCTCCATGGAAAGCTGCTATTAAAATGCTGGAATATACTTTCCTCAGAACATTGAATAATAATGCTGATAGCTTCTGATCTAAGATGCGGGCTGCAACTATGTCACTCCTGTTCTTTTTCTACGGAATTGTTTAAAGTTATACCTAACTGACCACTTGTTTTGGCATTATATAAATGCAGAATAAACCCAAGTACCATTTAAGCATTCAATTACTCTTCATATTTATTTCATAAGTCAGGTTTAAGGAAAAAGCATAGCATTCTCTAGCTAAATAGCTTTTACTCTTATTTTCAGGTAGGGAATATTCTTTTTTTACCCTTCTGTTTTGCACTCATAACATTAATTTTACTAGTCCTGAAGATTCCCATTATGGCAACTCATCAAGTAAGATAAAGAAATGACAAATGTGTCCATCAGTTGATACAAATCACTTTGCTTAAGCCAATGATGGATATGAAGAAATGGAAGGTTTTCTGCTTCAAGGAGTTTACATTCTTTGAAAGCAATTGTGTCAGTTTTAGAATGTCTATAAAGAATCATGTGCAAAATCATAGGGTATAAACTAAATATTATAGTACAAAGGAGATAAGAAATTAAAAAGAATTGAGGGGAGTGAGTGTATTCGCAGGATGTTGGCAAGAAACAAATGGGGTAATTGAGAAGAGTTTAATGATTTTACAAAGGTGTGGGCAGGGTTTAGGGAACCAAAAAGGGTTGGTGCAGACCACAGAGCCAGCACATCTGAAAGCCCTGATCACCCCTTGGACCAATGGGAAAGGGGAGGGGCCGGGAGAGAGCTGTGACTGTAGCAAGCAGAGAGGGCCATTGGACTGGAGCCTTGGCCTCTTAAAGAACACAGACACTGCCAATCAGTGGCCAGCAGGGGAGGGGTCGAGGGAATAATTACCCTGACCTTTCATTCTCCCTGCCAGTCCCTGTTTTCTACCACTTAGAAGGTAGCCCATAGGAGAGCTCAGTTCAAAGAAAACCTCCTGGAGCACAGAGTAGGGTGGAAAAGGGTAAAGGCTGGATCTGGAAGGGCAAATAGTATGTATCCAACAAAACAAAGAAGGTAATCTTTGGTATTTTTTTTTACATAAGACACTTGGGTTTTCAAATAAGAACGGGCAAAGCCCAAATACACATTTTAGGAAATTCGAATCATGGCCATTATATGGTATTGTCTTCATATTTTCAAACCACCTGATAATTTGAATAATATGGTAATTTGCACGAGTTTTCTTTTGTTTTAGTTTGTCATCTATAGTCCTCCACAACTCTTTCAGTGGGCATTCATTGGATAATTCTATCAAAGGCTCAAGATACTGCTAAAGCGTTGGCCCTTTGAACACTTACATGACGATTAATGTCTGCTTCATAAGGAGATAAGTTAATTTTCACTCAAAACTGAATGAATATTTGCATACAGAGAATTCCAGTGAACCAGGACTTTTCTTTATCTGATCCTCTCTGAGAAGTTTCAACAAAAAGGAAAACAAAACAAAACAAAACAAAACAAAAAAAACAAATTTGGCTTGGCACCAAAGCCAATGAGGCCATGGTTTAGTCATAGAAAGCCCAGGAAAGCCTGAGTGCTGCACAAGTACCAACATTCAGAGCCGCACTTCCACCCTGCCAAGTTGAGCACTCTGCTGCAGACACATGCTGGCATCTGACAAATGTTCTGCAAAGGAAGAACCAGACAATGAATTTTTTTTTCCATAAAATGAAATTTATCCAATTTTAAGAAGCATTTTTAAATAATATTATTTATTGCAATTAGTTACTGTTACTTTTTTGGCACTCTGGTAGATTATAGATATGTTTTAAACCTTTCTTGGGGGAAAAAATGATAGTGCTCTGTCAAGTGCCACATTTGTATTTATTTGTCATTATCATTTTGGTCTTAGATGGCCCAATGTCTGGGAACCTTAGATGTGGAGGATTTATGTGGTATAGAGCTGGCTGGGCTGGAGAGATGGGAGCAGAGAGAACAGTCAGACAACCAGGCAGTTGTGCTGTAGTCAGACAACCCCCAGGCTGGCTTTGATGTGAAAGGACCAGACAATTAGAGAGTGGTTGCTATGTGCTGTGCAAAGGGCTAGACTCTAGGGGTGAGGCAGGACTGGGTTTTTAAGCTCTCGTTCATTAGGTGGCTTACAGCACAATGGCATAGAAACAAGTAAGCCAAACACAAGCAGATTTTACTAAAAGCATCAAGAGGGACCGTACGAGTAGGAACAAAGGAGTTTGGTGTCTGATGATTCCACTCTGGGCAAGGGTTTTATCTGTACTGTGCCTCAGTTTTTTGTTTTCTGTGAAATGGGGACAATATTTCCCTTTTAAGGCTGTTTTTAAGAATAAAGACGAGATGTATAATATGCCTTGGACAGTGTTCTCATATTTTTTGGATCCTTTACACTTTGAAACATTATTGAGGACCCCAAAGAGCTTTTCTTTATGTGCCTTATATCTATAGATAACTATTGTTTTAGACACTTAAACTGAGAAAATTTCTAGATATGTAATTCAGTTAAAATTAACAATAATAGACCCACTGGCATGTAAACATAAATGACTACATTTTTTAAAACAAGAAAAATAATTAGAAGAGTGACATTCTTTTATAATTTTTCAAATCTCTTTAATTTCTGATTTAACACAGGACAACTAGGTTTTCATCTCTGCTTTCTCCTTCAGTCTGTTGCTCTATGACACATCAGGAAAAGTCTACTGTACACTCATGCGAGAATGAGAGGGAAAAAGGCAGATAACAATTTAGTATTATTATGAAAATGGGTTTTGACCCCACAGACCCACTGAAAGGATTTGAGGACCACTGGACCACATTTTGAGTACCACTATTCTAGACCATAGAATGTGCTCAATACATGATTACATGATTAATAAAATTAGCAGAGGATCACAGTATTGTTGGCATATATAAGAAGGGACATAGCTTTATAAAGAGGTCCTGCCTTGCCATGGATGATAAGAATACTCCTAGAAGCTGGCAGATTAAAAAAATAAAATAAAAAGGAGCTCTTATGACAATGGGCTCAGAATAAGCAGAGCAAATCTTTGCAAGTAGAAACTGAAACAGAGAGTTTTGATTTTTTGACAGTATCTGAATATGAGAATGCATAAATAAAAGCAGAAACACACCCTTTATGCCTAGTGATTATTGACAATATGGCAACAACAAGTGCAAAGGTCTAGAAAGTAGGTCCTGCTCAGCTACTCAAATCTGGCTCACTGGGTAAAGTCTCCCTCTTATGGTAAGGAAGACAGATGACAAGTGTTTGATGGCAACTCTCACTTAGTTTGCATATTGGGCAACTGAGTGGAGAAACCATTAGGTTTCCCGTCAAAGTTCTCAAAGAAAGGGAGCATTGCTGGTGAAAACAAGCTGGTGGATTCAGAAATCCTAGTCTTTCAGAGTTTATGGGAAGTTAAATGTCAATTTACATTAAGTTATGCATGAATGAAGGCCTAAAGTCTAATATACCCAAAGGTCATTTGCATTTTAAAAGAGTAGTTTATTAATTAAAGGCATAAATGAGCTTTTAGCAGTAAGTTTAATGGTAGGACCGCTTTCCTGGGTCTCTTCCAATTAGCCATGTGGAGGCTCCTTGTTCCACGTGTGTAAGGCTGACCGCAGTCATAGGCTTATTGTTGCCAATATGACTGAGGGGAGAACTGGGCTGATATAAATCATTTCATTTTATTTTAATCAATACATCTGTCCTCTTCTTTTAAGAAAGAGAAAAGTGCGGTCTTTTTTTCTTTTTTTCTTTTTCCTTTCAACTTTTGCAAAGCAATTAACCTCCAGGTCAGGACAAAGCTCAGAAGATTTCATCTCTACCATGCAATGCTTCACAAATGTATAATCAATTGGAAACAAGAGAGTGAGAATCGAAAGTATTTTTCTCACTTTGCTGTAATGGCTGCCTTCTGCAGATGCTTAACGAGGTCTGTAAGTCTGGTTTTGAGACTGAAATTCTAAACTGAGTTTTGTAATAACATGGCTACCAAGGGCTGAAAGCAGAGATGGAAGGGGAGAAGCTCGCTACTTAGGGATTAGTGAAGTATCAAGACCTGCTGAGCCCTTTTAGCCTGGTCTTTTCGATGACATACAGCACAAGCAACATGAAGGCAATTCTGCAATTGGGAGGCACTCAAGTTTGCAGATGGGCTAATCTCAGACAGTGAACTAAATTCATGTACGAATGTAACCAAAGAAGGCTGTATAAAGTTAGGTGCCTGTAATTCCACTGGGGTTAGGACATCTCACTCACAGGGGCATCACTGTTTCCCAGAGGAGCTTCTGGTCAATGCCTTTCAGTATAAAAACCACAGACTCACCAGAGTCATGTTCCTCAAAGTATGGTCCCAGAGTCAGGCCTTTGTCAGTATCATTCAGGGAATTTATTAAAAATGTAGATTTTTTTACCTTATTCCTGGTCTACGGTATCAGAATCTCTTTGTGAGCAGAACCAGGGAATCTGGATTTCTGAAAATCTTCCCAGAGGAGTCTGATGCAATAAACTTTGAGTACTGCTATTATAAGCAACAGATTACAAGGGGCCTAACATGCTTCTGGAATACCATGAGTACACTGGAAGAGCTGAAGGTAATTCTACTTTTATCTATTAAGGTTAAGGATAGATCTGAGTAGGGGCAGACTTAGAGGACTAGCAAAGAGGTTTCAGGGCCTTGAATACAGTTTGACAATGGGTCTGCTTACTTCTTCAATCCCTTTTTCTCTTTCCCTGCCAGCCTATCATTGTTCCCTCTTTTCAAGGCCAAATACAGTCCAGCTTCCTTCTGGTTGCTGACTTTGCTTTTGATTCCTTCTTTCCCTTCCTATTACTTTCATTCTTAGATATGGAGGACTAGAAACCATTTTGTCTCCATTCTCCTTTAGCTATCTATGTCTCTGAACATGCCATGAACTATAATGGGGAAGGTCTAGAACTATCCCTATCCCAAGCAAAGAGAGTTTCAGTTCCCTCAGGCCCCTTAGCATTTGCCATATGATTTCCAAATATTTCTTAAGCCATGGAGTAATTTCTTCAAAGAAACATATATGCAAAAGCCCAATGACTAGAGGGAACTGACCTGGTTTAGGCAGGGTGGGCATCCAGAGCCTCATTCTTTCAACTCCCCAACCTCTTATCTGGATGAGGCAGGGAAAGCCAGCCTGGAAAACCTCTGCTCTATTATATCTTGTGGAATGGGGCTGGGAAACATAAGGGACATGCCTCTCGCTGATCCTATCTGTAAGGTCAACCGCCTGGAAGATGGTAGCTCTTATGGAAAGAGCCCAGGGTCACTTAAAACTAAGCTATAGGAAGAAAGTAGAGGGGAGGCATAGGCTTAGGACATCTCACCCACAGGGGTATCTGCCATGACCTTAATCTTTTAACTTGTATGTTTGTATGATGATGATTCAACAGTGCATAGTTCCGGGAAAAACAATTAAGATGGACGATCTTTCCAAATAGAGAAGAGGAACAAGTCAAGATGAGAGCAATTGTTAAAAGTCATATTATTAACAGACATTTATATGAACAATCTGTTATTTAGTTCTTGCCTTTCTTATCTTTTTCTTCCACCAACTCATAGTGCCTGTGGGTCATGGACTGTGTGTTATTCAACTCAGGATTCCCAGCACCTTGAGTGCCTGGCCCATAGGAGTATGTGAGTGTATTAGTCGTGAGTGTATTCGTGTCTACCAGAGTTATCATTCTCATTAACTCAAAATCAATTGTAGTTAACTAACTCAATAGATATTTAGTTGTGAAGCTTATGTGATTGTACTCCTAAATTTTATTCACATACTTTCACTTCTCCTAATCATTACCATTCTTCCTTTCCATTATTTCAGCTATCCAGGATGAGGGATATTTGCTCATACCTTATTAAAGAAATGGAGGAGGTATAGTATAGGGAAAGAAAATAACCTGGAAGAGCTCTACTTCCCAGGAGACAGTGCAGCATCCTGTTTAGGAGCACAGGCCCTGATGTCAATGCCTAGGTTCAAAACCTGAATTTGCTCCATACTAGGGCCCTCCTAACCTCTGTAAGTCTCAGAAGTTTCTTCTTCTGTAAAGTGGGCATAATGAGAGTATCTACTTTGTAACATGGTTATAGGAAATAATCAGGGTAAAATATGTATGTCACCTGGCATACCACCTTGTAAATAGTAAGACTGAATAAATCTTAGCTCTTATTATTTATGGCTTGGGCTGAGTAAAAACCTCAGCATCTAACCTCAGAAAGCTGTGCTTTATAATTTTGAACATTTACCCTTGTATTATAAAATCACAAAGTCAGAGCACCTCACCATCACCACTCAGGAACACATCTCTCTGACCCCCTGCCTGAGAAAAACTGGAGGTTCTGCAAGATGCAGCTTCCTACGAAACCTGGCTCTGTCCCTGTTTAGACACCTTTCCAGGGCACTGGGAAGAAGACTGAGGTTCAGGGGGCATAAAAAGACAGAGTGAGGAGTGGGGACTTGGGCAGTGTAGTAACAATATGTTGGAGGTTGTTGATCCTCATTGCAGAAGGAATAGAATGAAGACTTGTGGCTAGACAAAAATAACACTGATTTAGTGAGGAAGGACAGAGTGTGAGGTCATTTATGCAAAGGAACAACACTTTGTGGGGAAAATGCACTGTGGAATTGAACTCAACACAGTTTGGATGTCAACAGTGGGAGGATGTTTGTCACCCCAAGGTGACAAGGAAATTTGTTGTCTCCATGGTCAGCCTAAGTTAAAGGAATAAGCTATCCAAGCCACAAGGCTAGAATACTGATCTGTATATAAAGGTTATCAGTTCTTCCTTATTTCCCCTGAGGAAAAAATGGGAAGAGATGTACTAAAATGGCTGAATGAAAAGCTTTTGGTCAAATACAGAAGGAGAAAGTCTCTTTTTTTTTGTTAAACATGACATCTATTCTATGGGGAGGCTGCAGTCCTTCCTTAATGGAAGGTTTCCAAATGGATAGATCTTAATCTCTGGTCAGTAGTTTAGAGAAATCAGAGAAATGAATTAAAGACTTATAAAGGTGTCTGCCTCCAAAGAACTCTTTTGTTAAATTGTGTCATCTGGCATGTGGAATAGATCCTTGAGCTTACAGGAGTGATTTTCTACAAAATTGAATAATTTTTAGCCAGAGAGAGAATTGTCATCTTGGGATTCAAATTCAGACTAATTGTGTCTGGACCTGGAAACCTCCTGTGACTTGGCTAGTACAAGTGCCTGTCAGGGCCAGGGTTTGTACATCTTCATATTCCCCCTAACTTCTTCCTTGAGCCCCTGAGGCTGCACTCCAGAGCATATTTTACCTCTAATGATTGTCCCCTAGCCTTTGACACAGAAAGAAAAATAAAATAACTGTTTTTTAAAATTCAAGATGGTTGTGCACAATCACAACGTGGTTAATGGGGTGTTCAGAAGGGCAGAATTTACCAGATGGGGGGCAATACAAGGAGTTTGGTAATAGGAGTGGTGAGAAATAATAGGAAGGGGCACATAAAGAAAAAAAGTAGTGGTT
>PVKH010048570.1:0-10190 GCA_004027955.1 Chaetophractus vellerosus | reverse complement strand
TGAGAGCAGTTTCCCCCCCCACTTAATGTGAAGAAAATGGGGAATAAATTAATTATACTTGTTTCAGTTGGAAGGTGTTCATTTAGTTGGAGGGTACATAAGAGAAGCCAAACTGTCCATATTCACTTATTCATCAAATATAGTGTCATTTAAGTTGGGGGTGTGTGGATGAATGACATGATTATAGATATCCTGTTTTATCGTAAATGATTTTGGAGTGCCAACAATTTCCTAAAGAAATAAGTGTTTCATAATAATTAATTTTTATATAGCTGACTATTGTAGCATTTTCCAAAATATATTTCATGGAACTGGTAAAGAACGTAAAAAGTTACTTGGAAAGGGATTTTTATGATTAATTTTGTTTATAAAACAAGAGGTTAAAATGAGTTAAACATTGATTTTCTATTAACCAGGATATTGAACTAACTAGGACAGTCCAACCCCCAACTGTGACAGTTTACTTTTTATCTGTGGGAAAATGTGAAAATAGCTCAAACTCAGTTTTCTCATTAAATATCAAAAGTATTATTTCTTTTGATGGTATAATTTTATCTTCAGGGAATATATGCATTTTTAACCACAAGAGGGCAGCAGTATTACATTTTTAACCAAATGCTTCTTTTGAAGCTAAATAGTGGGTCTAAAACCAAATTTAGTGTGACAGCTACATATCCTTTTGCAAATGGCTTTTATTAATTCTAATCGTGTTTTATAAGTGAAGTTGTTTTTAAAGAGCCTGTGACTACGGTTTGTTAAAATGAGACCACTTTCAAGGAAAATTTCAATAAGATAATTTTGGTGGATGAATCAAGTTTCCCCACAAAGGTGAATTTTTGAAGAGTTGTTTAAATTTAATTTTTTAAAGATCACATTATTAAAATTGTACAAGTGACTTTTTCAATAGTATTAAAGGATGTTAAAAAAAATAAACAAGTATACCTAGCAATGCTGTGTTATATAGTTTAGGCATAGGTATATTTAAAATTAGACATAATAAAAATGAACAAACCAGTAAGAGTAAAAATTCACAACGAATAACCCCAATTTACTGAGAAAGTAAATTAGGTATTTTTCTGCTGCTGATATATATTTTCTCCATTTTAAAGATGTGATAAAATGTCAATAATTTAATATAGCCACCAGGTGGCGCTAACTATTTAAATAATGACGCCGTTAGATAAACGAAAATTGAAGATAAAAGAATTACATGCATGTCCAAAGTTTATTCGTATATTTGCCAGATTTAAAAAAAACAAGTTTATATTGTTTAATTTCTGTTAGGGAATCCTTTGAGAAAATATGTTTAAAAATCCAGGGGTGGAAAATATACTGTCTAGTGTAGATACTTCACAGAACTACATGAAATTCATGCGTTTGGTTTAACCATGAAACTTAAACATGGAAGCTGACCTTTTCACAAGAGAACAGAAGAGTACATTCTAACAAAATCCCACCCAAACATGGATACTTATTTTTAATCCATGAAATAAAAATACCAGTGAAATACAATTCCATTTTATTACCTTTCACATTGGTAAAAGAATATTGTCCCTTAATTCTGTAAAAGGTGAAGAAATCAAACGAATGGCATTTAAACTGTACTATCTATATTTTGTGTAGATCCTGAAGTAATTATGCATGAGAGAAGCCAAACTTTATCCATATTCATTTATTCAACAAATATAGTGTCATTTAAATTCAGGGGGGAGGTAAATTACATGATTATAGATATCCAGTTATAGCATAAAAGATTTTGGAGTGTGTCAACTCTTTCCTAAAGAAATATGTGTTTCACAATAATTACTTTTTATATAGCTTATCAAATCATAACACTATGAATTTTGACAAGTATGAACACAGTTATAAATTTATCATACATTGTTGTCAAAATACTTATAGGAAAAAATACTTATTGCATTCCATAGAGATGGTATGTTTTTATCTAATTCTCAAAACAATCATTTGATGTAAATATCTGCAATCTCAGCATTGCAAAGAGAATTTGAATTCGAATTCAGTTCTGACCCTAATAGCCATACTCTTTCTACCAGTGTTGAAAAACAAGGAGGGGACAGGGGTGCCACTAGCATCCCCTACCATGTCCATAGCAGAGATTGCTAAATGATTCCAAAATTCTTTCCCTCTGAACCCAGGTGGAACCTCAGGCTTCTTAATTCAGCATTCCTGGTAACCACTACCAATTAATAGTAGTAAATAGATGTGATGATACCTATTTGCCATCTTGGCTTTCAGCCATATTGCTCCAAATGGAACCTCTCTTTTCTGAAAGAATATATAAATTCTAGAAGCAACTATTGGCTGTGGAACACTAAATATCAACTAATGGTTGAGATATTTGATTTTAGATTATGAAGAAATTGAATAAGTCCATATTTATTTATAGGAGTTATATTGGCTGTAAGCAAACAGCTGAATCTTTAATTACATTTCATTAATTCCCTATAGCTCAAATTTCAGGTAAATATGATGATATTTTAAAAATTAGAAATGAAATGAAATGGGAAAAAAAATCAACACTGGTGACTTCTACCAAACATTCAAGGAAGAATTAACACCAATTCTGCTTAAACTCTTCCAAAGAATTCAAGAGGAGGAACACTTCCTAATTCATTATATGAGGCCAGTATACCAAAGCCTGGTAAAAACATCACAAGAAAAAATAATTATAGACCAATTTTCTTTATGAGTATAGATGCAAAAATCCTTAACAAAGTAATAGAAAACTGAATCCGACAGCATATTTAAAAGATTATATGCCATGACCAAGTGAGATTTATCCCAGGAATGCAAGAGTGGTTCAACATTTTAAAAATCAATCACTATAATACACTACATAAATAGAATGAAGGAAGAAAAAAAAACCCACGATTGTCTCAATAGTTGCAGAAAAGGCATGCAACAAAATACAGCACCCTTTCTTGACAAAAACACTCAAAAAACTAGGAATAGAAGGGCAATTTCTCAACATGAGAAAGGCCATTTATGAAAAAACCAAAGTTAGCATCATACACAAAGGTGAAAAACTTAAAGCTTTCCCCCTAAAATCAGGAATGGGACAAGAATGCCCACTTTCACCACCGATATTCAATATTGTACTAGAAGTTTATGACAGCAATTAGGCAAGTAAAAAATTTAGAAAGGAAGAAGTAAAGCTATCTCTCTTTGCAGATGACATGATCTTATATATAGAAAATCTGAAGGATTCCACAAGAAAACTATTAGAGTTAATAAATGTAAGAGACAGGGCATAAGTCAACCCCAAAAAATCAGTTGTGTTCCTATACACTAGCAATGGACTATCCAACGATGAAATTAAGAAAACAATTTCATTTTCAATAGCATCTAGAAGAATAAAATATCTAGGAATAAATTTAACCAAAGATACAAAAGATGTATACTGAAAACTACAAAATACTGCTGAAAGAAATTAAAGAAGACCTAAAGAAACAGCAAGACATCCCATGATCATAGATTGGAAGAGTTAATATTGTCAATATGTCTATATTATCCAAAGCAATATACAAATTCAATGCAATTTCTATCAAAATTCCAGCAGCCTTTTTTGTAGAAATGGAAAAAATCAATCCTCAAATTCATATGGAACTGAAAGCAGCCTTAATAGCCAAAACAATCTTGAAAATGAACAGGGTTGGGTGACTCATGTTTCCTGATTTCAATTTGTACTACAAAACTACAGTAGCATAAAGATAGCACATAGATCAATGAAACAGAATTGAGAGTCCAGAAATAGACCCACACATCTATGGCAAATTAATTTTCAACAGGGGTGCTAAGTAAATACAGTGGTAAAGAATAGTCTTTTCAACAAATGGTATTAGGAAAACTAGGTATCTGCATGCAGAAGAATTAAGTTAGACCCCCTACCTCACACCATATACAGAAATCAATTCAAAATGTATCAAGGATCTAAATATAAAAGGTAAATCGTAAAACACTTAGAAGATATATTACTGCCAAATTTGGATGACGTAGGGTGCACTACGGATTTTTAGATATGATACAAAAAGCACGAGCAACACAAGAAAACATGGATAAATGGGACTTCATCAAAATTAAAAACTTTTGTCCATCAAAGGATTTCATCATGAAAGTAAAACATAATGGGAGAAAATAGTTGCAAACTATATACCAGATAAGGGCTGAAGATCCAGGATATAGAAAGAACTTTAGCAATGCAAAAACAAAAATACAAATGACCCAATTAAAAAATGGGCAAAACACTTGAATGGACATTTCTCCAAAGAAGATATGCAACCAATGAAAAAGTTCTCAATATCATTAACCATTAAGGAAATGCAAAAGAAAACTACAATGAGATACCATTTCACACCTTTAAGGATGCCTATTATTAAAAATAAAATTAGAAAACAACAAGTGTTGGAGAGCATATAGAGAAATTGAAACTCTAGTGTATTGTTGATGGAAATGTTAAATGGTGCAGCCACTGTGGAAAGCAATATAGTCATTCCTCAAAATGTTAAATATAGTCCCCACTCTCCAGTTCTTCTGGCCTGCCCTGAACAACTAACAAAATGGTGATGATGGACCAACCTCATCCAAAAGCAACTTCAAATAAATCTTCAACTTTAAACAATACAATCCCATTCTTCTGCCCCATAATTTCTATGACCCTTCTCAGCCTGAAGCAGTCAGAATGATGTTTTCACAAATCCCTCAAGATTGAGGAATGAAAAAAAAAACATGGGGGGGGTGGTGTAATCTAAAGAAGATTTATTCTTGTTGTAATTATTATCTTGTGTTAACTGAGTAATTTGTGACATCAATATAAAACTAATTTTAATTAAAATAAATAAATTTTAAAAATTTAAAGTTTAATATGGAATTATTACATGGCCCTGAAATTTTAGTTCTAGGTATATATCCAAGAAAATTGAAAATAGGGACTCAAACAGATACTTGTACAACAATATTTATAGCAGCATTACTCACAATTGCCAAAAGGTGGAAACAACTCAAGTGTCCATCAACAAATGAAAGGATAAATAAAATGTGCTAATATACACTACGGAAGATTTTTTTGGCCATCAGAAAGAATGAAGTTATGAGACATGCTGCAACATGGAAGAACCATGCAAGAATTGTGCACAGTGAAATAAACAAGGCACATAAGGTCAAATATTGTGTGATTTCACTTAGAAGAGATGATTAGAAATAGCAAATTTCAAGAGATAGAAAGTAGGTCAAAAGTTACCAGGGTATGGGGGAAGGAGAGAAGGGAGAGTATTTGGGGGTGAGGGGGGAAAGGGTGAATTTTATGTAATATGCATTATATTTTCAATAAAGATGTGAAAAAAAATAAAAGCAGAATTTCAGGCCCTATCTCAGACCTATTGAATGGGAGGTGTAATTTTTTTTTTAAATCCTCAGGTAATTCTCATGAATATAAATATAAAAGCTTAATAACTACTGCTTCATCTTGCTCACTGGTTCCCATTAGAATCACCCGGGGAGGGGAGCTTTTCAAGAATATTCATGCCCAGGCCTTAAGTCCATAGAATAAATCCTAAATTGATTTGAGATTGAGGTTGTGCCTAGGTATGGTTTTCAAGGTCCCCGGGTGATTCTAATGTGCAGCCAGTGTTAAAAGCCACTGCTTTAGTCATAGCTCTAAAATAGGAGAAAGAATTCTTATGAGGTCAGCTGCTGTGAACATTCCATGATGAGTATTCCATGATGAATATTTGAAAGAATAACCCAAAAGCTGTAATATCATCACTAAAAAAAAAAAAAAAAGAAAGAAAGAAAATCTAGTCAAAATGAAAATATATTCTATTTCTCATTACAGCCTCCTAAAAATATAACCAGCAAGATACAGGCCAAACAACCATTAAGAAACTTTCATTTCTTTTTCTCAAATATAAATATATCCTTTATATTTGAGTACTTGGAGAAACATAGAACTAAATTTTTGCCCAATATACATAGAGGTTAAGGGTAGTAAAATTCTAATTCTTTAGCTAGCTGTGGATACCTTATAAAAACTGCACATACTTCCTGTAGGTCTCTGTTGGGTTCCATGTCAACCTTGGGGCCAAGAACATTATGTCATAAGAGCAAATTTCCCCAAACTTAAACAACTTAAAACTATAATATTTACTATCTCGCATAGTTTACATACCATCTGGGAGTGGCTCAGCTGGGTGATTCTGCCTCAGGGTCATCCATGCTGAAGGCAGGCTGTTGGCTGAAACTTCCATTATATAGAAACTTGACTGGGCATGAAGAATCTATTTCCACGCGCACCCATGTGACTATTGACAGGAGGCTTCAGTTCTTCACTATATTAGTGTAAAAGCACAAACAGAAAACAATCCTCCAATCCTATAGTAGTATAAGTGGTACCAATAATATCAACATTTGATTTCATATAATCTTGAATTTTAAGCATGAGTGCCATAATAATCGCCAGAATAAAAAATGTGTAGGTTATGAATGTCAAAATATGATAGATTCAAGGATGTAATTTACATGTTCACTGTCTATCCAAATCTATACCTAAACGTTCTATTTTTCTGGCAAAGCCGTATATCTATTTTCCAGTGATGTCCACATGGATGTCTACCTAACTTTGCTTAGCCATCTGTTGATGAAGCAAACCATAATAACTGCATTCCTCTTCCCTGGACCAGCTGCTTGGTTTAGGAATGACCTATAATGTAATCCTGATCTATGAAACATGAGGGAAATGTGCTTGAAGGTTTCTAGGAAAGGTTTTCTTCACTCATAAAGAGAGACCCATGGAGGGAAAAGCAGATTGTGTGTGTGTGTGTGTGTGTGTGTGTGACTTCCAGAATTTTAGTAGCCTTCATGCAATTGTGAAGGGAGATAGTCAAGGACCCAGTCAATACATTAAGAATGACACAGCAGGAAGATTTCTACCTGTATGCCCATGGTGACACCATTGAGACGCTAAATTGACCAACTCTTGATCCTCCCCCTATCTTGGGACTTCTTTATTAATATTGGAGCCAAATGAGCTTGAGTTTTGTGTGATTTCCTAAGGCATCTGATTCAATGGGGGATATTAGTTACCTTAGTCTGAGAGTTTAACCATTCCTAGCCTTCTCTTCCACAGGATCTTAAGACAATAACTCCAGTACTGACACACCGCTTGGGCCACAGCATTGCTAGGCATAATTCATCCATATCCTCCTAATTAGCCAGTTTGTGTGGATATTAAAATAGGGTGAGTTGATTGGGATCCCTGGAAAGGATGATTGCAGGGACGTAATGCCTGTCTCATTAGGATGGAATTTTAAATATTTCCCAGTTGGCACTAGTTGCCCTGCACTGATTAAAAATCCCGAATTTTCAAGGCCAGGAAGGTTATTTCTCTTGCCTGAACGGTCCCCATATTGGTGAGCTATAGATACTGATACTAACTCATCAAATAGGAAAATCTGAAAGCAGAACCTTGAGGTGAAAGACTGGAGGGTAACCAAAATCTACCACTTTGGAAAACTACAGTTCTTAATTCCAGAAATAATTTCCTCTGGTGAAAAATAGATATGATATGTATTTTCCTCATTATAAGGGACACATTCATTTGGCTTTTGAGCCTCAACTCTGTGAAGAACAGTATACCTGTTGTCCTGGCAGGTAGGTGACTTTTAACTTAAGAAAGTCATAAATTAAAACTAAATAAAGTAAAATTGCATTTAGGAGTCTTGGTGGTGATTCTTTGATGATCATATCAAAGCACTAAATGCCCTGAAATACTTTTTTCCCTGCCTCACCATTATACTTTTTGCATCAGAATGAATATTCTACTTTATGAATAAATCTTATAGGCAGACAAATTTAAAATTATAAGCTCATCTTTGTCATGCCCTAACTGCTTCCAAATATTAGACTTGCAATAAGAATAGCTCAAAAGAGCAAAAAGATATTTTTTAAGGATGTTCAATTCCTAGATGCAGGTGGTGTGGGCCCGAGCTCTTACAGTAGGAGTATTGTATAAAAGAACCAAAAAGTGTAGCCAATATAGATGAACAATATATGGATATATAACTGCCCCATTATTGAAAAACTTAATATTTATTAACTTGTCCTTTCTTCTGGCCTCCTTAAATACTTGCATTTCTAATCCCTCATGCACTGGTTTGGGCAGAAAAATGTCCAAATTCTGCTTCTAGAATTTCTAGAATTCTCTGTTCCTCTGTATTTCATTGTTTCCTTCTTCTTCTATTTATAATGCCCCTTTTTTGCCTTTTCATTTCAGGCACACCAACCAATGGTTAAAAGGTGCCTCACTCCTGCATCCCAGGAAAAATCCCAGGCCAACTCCCACTGAGAAGAGGTGGATTATATAAATTGAATGAACAATGAGAAGTTTAGAGGTTATAAACGAGAGAAAACATGTTTTTGACAACAGGTCACCAATCTCTCGTTCTATCTATTGCCATACTATTGATTTTGATCTTACAAATCAATAAGAGAAAAATGAACACTTTTTGAGAAAAAATAAACCATTCTAAAAAATATATGAGTAAACAATTCATAAAAGAGAAACTGCGAATGATCAATACAAAAAGATATATATCTTCCCCAATAATCAGAGACATCTTGTGGGCTATTAAGATAGATCACCATTTCCCCACTCCTGGTTTCCCTCAGCTCTCTTGATCTCCCTCTGTTCCTTTATTGAACTCTTCCCTGGGCAGGTGGAGGGTCTTGGCTGCATAGGAGACTTGGGAAGGGTAACCTGCTCCCTCTCTGCTCTTGGGATGAGAAATGAAGGTTGGTGGGAAGGCCAGAGCTCCTGTAACTGGTGAGTAAATTACCTTATTCTGGGGTTTGAGCACACATTTGGCCACACACTTAGCCACCACCCTCCACACTAGCATCTATCAGTAACCCAGGTGTTAATTTGATCTCATCTTTACTATTTCTTTTATTTATCTGTTTGTTTGGTGGAGAAGATGGGTGCTATTTGTTAAAAACTGCCTTATTAAAGACCCTAATTGGTCATAATTTACATTAATAGTTCATTAACAATCAATATATACATGTATATTTAAATATAAAGTTATTGCTTGGATTTACAAAACTGAGCTTTTCAAAACAAGATACTAAAAACACAGTTGAATATAAGTAACAAACATCTTTTAATAGAAATGTGGATTTTTGCCATCATTGAAGACTTGAAGGCTCTATCATCACACATTTCTGCATTGACTCTTTCCCAGATAGCTTAAGTCTGAATTAAATATATCCTTTCACAGATCCTCTATTATACATTGTCTAGTGAAGCACTTGCCAAAACGTGCCTTGTACAAGTGTTGGTATGTTGTTTTCGCTGGAAATCAGGGCTATGGGTTATAATAATTATATGCTTACTGTACCTGCATATGTGCCCTTCACATAGTTGTAATCGAAAAAATGATCATTGAAATCAGTTAAAGTGCAACATATCCTTGGAAACTAACAATAACAAAGTACAAATACAAATTGCTTTATTAATACTTTAAAACTAAAGAGTTAGATAATAAATGTACTTTTTCCTACTATATAAAATTGTTGTAATTAGCCGAGGTGACTCTGTGTTGTTTTTGTGTTTTTTAAAACTCTGTGAAAACCTAAATTTCTACTAAGTTTTGTAGAAATTGAATTGCAATAAATTAAATTTCATTTACTAAACTTATTACATAATGAAGCCTGCAGTGAATCATTCTGTACATGAAGAAATATTTGATAATGGGAATAATTACCTCCTGTATCACTTTTCTGATATTTCTCTTCACATATATTTGAAATAACCTATTTTTCTCTTATTCTTTCAAGAACTTAATTGCGGTATGGAAATATTTTTAGAATGGCAGGAAATTGCTGCTATGAAAACATTTCAATTTGATGAAACTCTGTCCTTTAAAAATTGATAGTAGTAACTATCATCATATGTGTGACTCTATTTAGTCAAGCATTTTACAAATAACAAATGATTACATTGAGTCCTTGTTACCATGGAAACAAAATGTTTAGAAGCAGAGGATCTCGGGTGGAGTCCTCGGATGGCCACGTAATAGTGGTAAATTTGGGCAATCACTTATTGTGGATATTTTCACATAAAAAAATCAGATAACTACTTCACAGGTAAATAAGAAGATCAAGTGAGATTATGTATG
>PVKH010048569.1:0-10184 GCA_004027955.1 Chaetophractus vellerosus | reverse complement strand
AGAGCCGCCGTGGGCTGGGCAAAAAGCTGCCACGGACAGGGCAAAGCCCCCACGGGCAGGGGAGGTTGCCCGCGAACGGAGCGCAGCCAGCCACCTGTGAACTGAAGCAGAGCTGGCCATGAATGGAAGCAGAAGCTGCCCACAAGTGGGGCAAAGCCGCCTGCGCAGTGACTGGTCTTGGCGCAAGGCCGCAGCAGGGGGGAGACAAAGCAGACAGAGAGGAACACAAGAATGGACACACAGCAAGAGCAAGCAGAAAGGGGGGGGGGATATGTAATAAAAATAAATAAATAAATCTTAAAAAAAAGACAGCAAACAATGAGGGTGTGGGGAGAAATAAATTAATCTTAAGAAAAGTTTGCATTGGAGAGCCATTCTCTTTTAAACAAGCAAGTGACATGATCAATGCTGTGGTTCAGAGACGTTAACTTGTAAGGCAGTGGAAGTCATGGTCCCAATTATTAAGCTATTTCAATAATTTTTGGCAAGAGATAATATAGTAAGCTAAAATAAATTTAGACGTGTGTACTTCTCCTTTTGGAAAAGGATCATTCTTTGAGTACCTATATTTTACCCAAAGATATAGCCATTGGCCAAATGGTAGTTTTCTTTTGTGCAAATAGAGAGCTGAGATACATTCCCATCCCTTTTCTTTTTCGTATCCCAGAAAAGGAAAAGATACAAGAAACAGTTTATTTAGTGGCCTAGGCTTTTTGGAATACATCAGATACAGATAAAAATCCAACTTTCAAGTAGTTTATAATCTAGTGGAACCATCTGAGGATGCTGGCCCTATGGGTTATAAATAAACCTCTAATCTGTTCATTCCTAATAGAGCAAATACAGCATTTAATCCTAACTCTAGTACTCCATTTTTCATGTACCTTGAATGAACTTAACGTTCTCTAAAATTATGAACTCCTCATGGGAAATATTCAATTTGTCTTACTACTGTCATTCAGCCCTGAGTATGGTGTCAGGTGTAGTGGATATAGACGAGCCTGCATCACACTTTCAGACATCAGCAAAGTAGCTCCTCTCCCCCCACCCCAAATTAAACAAATGGACAGAATTTAGCAATTTCTAAAAGTATCTTATTCTTCACCATAAGATTTTAAATTCTATGGGGTAAGGCATCACAAATTTTAGTGCTCTGGTCTCTAAAAAATCTTAATCATACCTTGAATAAGCAGTGAAAACAGGGAAAATCCTATCATTAAAAGTTTAACCAGGGTTCTTAATCTGGGACTCATGGATAAAATTCAGAGTGTCCACAAATTTCGATGGGGAAAATTACTTCTATATTTTCAATTACCATATGTAGGCAATAAAGCCAGCAGTTATAGCAGTATCTGTGAACATGTCACAACTGAACTCATATTTTCATATTGTGATTGTTGTCATTTGAGATACCATCTATACTCATCACTACGTTGAAATGACAGTAGCTATTAGTCACTAATAGGTTTTGTTAATGATTTAGTAAAACACACATTACTGTATCAAAAATGTTTTTAAAATGTGTAACTATTTCAGTAGTATCAGTTTCTTTTGTAACCCAACGTACTTTATGCATTTAAAACCATTTTTTTAAATGGTCCATAGACTTCACTAGATTGACAAAGGAGTCCATGACACTAAAAAGTTCCTAGTCATCTTTGTACATACAGGACCTTGTGCTTGATAGTATATACTTGCGAATGAAAAAAAATTGAGTTGGTTGCAACTGTGCCCCCAAAACACGGATACATTGGATGTCTGTAATAAAGCCCTATAGGGCTTCTTATTAAAATGTTTTTAATCAAATACTTTAGATGAAGTCATGGAATAGATCATATAATTTGAAGTCCATTTCCCTAAAAGAGTTTTATTATATACCCTTCTATATAAGCAATACTTACTCATGTGGTTGGTATTACTCGTGTTACACTATCTTGTTTGCAAAGGAACATTAAAAAAATTTGGGGGGGATATGTGTCTTGGAACTGCAGCAAGAAAAATACTGGAGCATAATGGAAAGAAGACAATCAGGAACACAAAAAAGAGACAATGGGTCTATATTTAGAGGTCTGATTTCATCAAGTTATTTTCCCTTGGTGCTTCCAACTGAAATGAGGGAATGAATTAGGTGGAAAGTAATCACTTGGTAAGCTTATTAAAAACGCAGATTCCCAGACCTCACCCTCAGGTTTTAAAACAATATATCCAAGTTGGGAACCCAAATTCTGCACTTTTAGTATGTATCCCAGGAAATTCCGATGCTGGAAGTCTGCAGATCATACTACAGAACATTACAGAAAATCAACTATGTTTTTTGGTGTTCTACGTGAATGCCACCACATTTTAATGATGAGGGGGAAAAAAGGATTCAAAAATTCAATTTGCCTAAACTAACAACATAGTCATTACTAATTATCAGAGCAGGAACTCAGAACTCAGGCTTGATTCCAAATCAGTTCTCCCCACTTAGCTATGCCTTTGGAGTTCTTACAGCTCTTACATTCTTCAAGCAAACCATACACCTTGAACTCACTAGAGGTATTTGCAGACCAAACCCTGCAAATGGTTGTATATTATTTAGATAATCCTTTCATAATCTCAATCTTTAAACTCTCAGTGGAGACAGTTTTTCAGCTAATTGTAAATCAGGTGTACTTATAAATGCACACACACACACACACACACTACATTTACAAATCTAGGTATTTGGTAAACAGTTAAAACTGATGGAACATTGACTTCTAATACCCAAGATAAAGTGACACTCATTTTTAAAAAAGATTTAATTTTAAGGGGAATATATGACTTATTTTTAATGAATCCTAATCTATAGTGAGCAGAGCAAAAACTTTTTTTTGCCTCTAATAAAAAGTGATCTCACATGCAATAGTGTCCTACATGTTTATTTAATCCTTACTGCAACCCTGAGAAAGGGTTCACAGATGAAGCTGACATTGTTAAATAACTTGCTAATAAAGTCGACACAGTAATTGGCAGAAATGTTATTTCAACCCAGACTAGCTGGCTCCAGAGTCTATATTCTAAGCCACACTACACTGCCTTTTGAACGCTTATTAAGTGTTAAGCATTTTCCATACATTTCCTTAATTTTTAGGGTAACCCGATGAAGTAGGTTTATTTTATAGATGCAACATCTCAGAATGATGAATATGCCCAAAGTCATGCAATGTGTTGAGATCCAAACCCACTTCTTTTTACTGCTAAAGCCTGTACTCTTAACTAGTAAAACCAACCTCCTGCAATCACATGGGATCTAAAATGGATTTATCCATCACTGTATATAATAGTATAAATAAATATAGTGTGGCAGATAGGCAGCACTTCTATTTTTGACCTCAACTAAAACACAAATCTTTTAATAGCAATGCCCTTGCTGGTGTCATCAAATGAATTACTTTCCATTTATCTGTTAATGTTGAATATGTTTTAAGCGGACTATAAATATTACTGATGAGCAGAGTAAGATTCAGGCACATAAATGAAGAGTCTAGATGAAGTTTACCCCTTATCTCAGACTACTGAGTAGATAATAAATTAATAATAATTCATAATTACCTTGAATAATCACTAATTGATCAGTAAACAGGGGTGTCGAATAGTACTCTGAATCCCGTTTAAATTTGGGCCCAGAACAATAATTACCCTGTTAGTATTTATTTCCAAGGTCTCTCTCCCCCTGGGAGGGAGAAAAAATTCCCTCAGATGAAATGGATGGCAAATGCTAGAGTCTTATATTTGCCAGGAATAGGTATTAGCCTGGACACAAAAATCTGGGTTTTGCCTAAATTTTGGAGATATGAGGAGTTACTCTGTATGTACTGGGGCCTTGCCCTATGTATAGTGTTCAAAATGTGTTAACTTATAACAGAAAAATTTAACAGCAGCTACATTTTATCTTGCTTTGGAAATACCTCAGGTTATTCCTTCTGATATCTCTCTCATAAGAGCAAGTTAAATAACTTTTGAACATACTGGGTTACAGTGCCAGGACCTAGTAATAACCAACTTTCTTTGATATATTTTTTGAATATACTGAACCCTTGTGTCTAAGCTGCTCCCTTCTTTCCATTTATTCTGCCAGTTAAATCACTAGAGGAACAGCTCATTTAAGTTACTGATTAATGGGATGAGAATGACTTCAAATGGAAAAGTTAACCCATAACTGTGTCAGAATTGGATTTCCCACTTTTGGTGAGCTTTTTTGCCTTAAGGTTAGTTGCTTTTCTCTCCTTGCACATAGCTCTGTATTTCCACTCAATATCCTCTTCACAGACGTTATCTGATGAGTTCAACTATCTCAGATTTCTCCTCTTCTAGGTAATGTATATTGATAAACATAGCTGGACAAGAAAAACACAAATCCTGTTTAAGCCTAACGTCCTGGTTCAACTGAGTACAAACTGATCTAATAGTAGTTCTGAGGACCCCAGTTAGGTTTGGCTGCAAAATATTCATGATATAAAGAGCAAACTTCACCTTTTAGAACCAAGTAACTTCCCAAAAGCTGAACTCCTAGTCATTGCTATGCTGTTTTGGAATAGAATCATCAAGATGTACTATAACTGGAACCCAAATTTGGTTAAATAGGTAGCCAGGAAAGACCTGAAGAGATCTGAAAACTAGGAAATATGGGAAAGAAAAATAATTAAATGAAAAGCAGAGTATTATGTAGGAAAATTTACAAAAATAGTTCAGTACTCTTCTCCTCTGCCATGTGCCTGACTTCAGGACAGGGTTGAATTTTAAGTGTCCTCAGATTCCTTTGGGAAATGATCAGGTTTAGTACCTAGATTACATTACGCCCTAAGGTATAATGTGATTTTTGGCCTCTAAACTGGAAAATTTAAATAGAATCATGCTTCTACTCTCATTTTAAACCTTTCGATCCCATATACTCTCTACTAATCCATATTTCTTGCCTCCTTCAGAGTCCAACTTCTTAGAAGATATCCATATTTGGTTCCAACTTCTCTCCCCACCTCACATTTACTCCTCAAATCCTGAAATCTGGCTTCTCCTCACCACTCCATTAATTTTTAGACTTTCCATATTAACAATCCAGAAATCCAATAAATGCCAAACAGGACCTAAGAATGAGAAAGATGACAGTAGAAAGTGAGATTTATCTATAAAACAAGAAAATTCAGTAACCCATCTCAGGGAAATACACTATCAAGTGATAAGCAAAAATTGCTCATGAATTGCCTAGGGAGAAGCAAAAAACCCATGAACAAATTTTGTCCAACATTAAATACACACAGATAAAAAAAAGCAAAGGGTTGTAATAGAGATTCTTGGCACTGATTTTAAAATAAATGCAAAAAGAGGGTAATAAATGTAAACACTTTTACTATTCAGAAAGACTAAGTGTTGTAGCACACTAGTTAGTAAGGTATCCCACCTAAATAGCCTGGACCAAAAAAGTCATTTATATCACACTTATGCAATCTATTTAGTTGTAGTATCACCACTGTAATGGAAGTGCTCTGCTATATCTATGTTATTTGTATAATAACATATACACATTTATACATTACCATTTGACAGCAAAAACAATTCTTAAGCAATTTTTACTGCGTTTAAAAGTTTTCCCCTACTTTTCTACCTTGTATATGAAACACTCCAAAACATTTACAAGGAAATGGCTCTACACATGCTGATATTGAGCTGAGATGAACACTCCAGTTTGAAGGGAACAACTCCTGAAGAAACCATAAATAATCTCATTTAATTAATATTAGAATAATGGATAAACATCTGGTGGGTGAAGGTAGGGAAGAAGAGCTGAGCTTTATTTTGGCTGTTTTTAAAGAAAAATTTCAGGTTATGTCAAGGATTAAGGTTATTGAATTTTCTGGTGGTGGAGTAGCTTAAACAAGTCTGTTTGATTTGATGAAGCTATTCAATTTGATACACACTTATCCACTAAACTCATTAAATCAGGGATTAGGTGTGGAGGCTTTGATGAACATCCCCTAAAATGTCTTAAGATATCTCATAGAGGACTAACATTTATAGCAAGTCATGTACAGACAGCATCCTCAAAGATTTTATACCAAATTAAGAATTCTGAACATGTACTTAGTTTACAAATGAGCATCTCTGCAGTTTGAATTTCCTTAAATGGCTATGTTCATGAGCATATTTTTGTAAGTTCACCTTCATATAGCTATTCTGGCTGCCTTAATTATCCAAGTTTGAGAAATAAAATGGTACAATAAAGAGGGCTGACTTTTCTGGTTACTCATTCATTAAATTTGGACATTAGAAAACATTTTCCCACATATTGCCAACTCAAAAGTAAAAATGTCAAAAATACGAAGTATTAAAGTTTCCTCCTATTGTCCAGAGTGAATTAACGATTTTCCCTACAGAAACTCCAACTGTTGAACTCTATGGTATTCTCATTTGTGTTCACTTACAGAAATGTATACGACAGAAAATATTTAGCCCAACCTAAGGTGAAGTTTGAAAACGTTTTTTTTTTGGTAAAATGTTTATTTTTCCACTTGTTTGCCTATTGTCTCAAACCTGTGATTATGTTAATTTTCAATATAACTGCTGGGTCTACATCACCTTTGGATTGCTGGCACTTCACTTGAGACAGGTAAGAAAACTGATTTTATTTTGGAAGGGAGTGATACTGAAAGGCAGAGAACAGATACTTGTTTTCTCAAACTTTGTACTTTGGAATATAAAAAGCTGTATTTTAGAACTTTGAAACAATTCTAACATTTTCCATAATTTGGAGCATCATTTTCTTTTAGGGAATCAACTACAGTGATTCTCATGAAGTCAGGGCCTGATTTAAATAGAGGCTTTTTCAAGCTACCTAATTACATGGGCAAAAGCCTTTGTTACAGCTAAGCATTTTTTTATTATTCAGCTACCCCAGGCACTCCCAGTAATTCTTGATAATAGGAATGTCACATTCTTTATGTGGTATGGGCTTAAGATTGTTGCCATTTACTACTATATCAAAGGAATAAATGGGATTGCATTTCAGCAGGGATTTGTCACAAACTTGACTTATAAACAAATTGTTGTTAAAATACCTCTGAAGTAATCCCTGTCCATGGGTGCTTCAGCTACTCTGGGACTACTTAAAAAATCCACAATTTACCACGTGCCAAGATCCCTGCTAAACGCCTTACATGGATTATTTTATTTAAAACTGCCTCAGGGCTGCTATTATCACTGAGTCTGTTACTTTTCTGATACTGAGGGAGTCATTCAAGATGGAATTCAAACTGAAACTGTAGGAATCCAAGACACTAATCTGAATTACACTCTCCAAAGCACTAAATCACATACTATCTTCAAGGGGGCTTCACTCCTCTAAAGTGAGACAGGACCAGTGTTTGAATCCTGGGGCTGTATGAATATTCAATTTCAAATGCTTGTTGTCTTAGGTCATCTTTCCACTCTTCAGGTATAGATTTAAGAATGTTATAGGACTTTTACTGCAAAGACTTCATGTGAATTTAGTAACTGAGAGTCAAAGAATTTAGAGCTAAACGTACTATGTACTTCACTTTTACTGATGCAGAGCTGCAAGATTTGACCATGGTGATACAGTTAGTAGCAAAAGCACCAAGCTAGAATCTTTTTGAAGTCTAAACTGCATTAAGAGCCTTCCTTTTAAATGAGGCCTGTCTTTAAAACAAGCCCTTAAAAGGGGCTTGCCACGGACTCCATAATCAGTATGTATAGGCCTAGGTTCTACTGGATTGCATTTACATTTAGGGCTTTAACTTGGTCCAAGACATGGGATGGTTTAGCAATAAGGACCTATGGAACAAGCCAAGATGTTAAACTATTAGCAGACTGACCCCAGTGGCTTTCAAACCACTAAATTCTACTCGTTTTCTAGTGTTATTAACCCTCATCAAACAGAGCAAACCTCAGTTAACTTACAGTACTGTTAAAAATAACATTTATTCAGTAACTGAACAAATGACCATGGGACAAAGTATGTCTTTAGGAATCTAGACTTAAGATTATTGACCACCCGGAGAATATCACCTATATTTATAATAATAAAACTAATGGGATAGGACCATGGTTCTCTATGCTTGATTCACTTCAGAATTATTACTATGCCTGAAAAATTTATACAGCTATAGTTATACTTCCGAAGAGGTAATGGTACCAAGATTATATGATGGTGTACTTGACAGGAACAAGGAACAGACTTACCTGACCCCACACGAATATAAGTTCATTTCCTTACCTGTGAAGAGGAAGCTTTGAACATTCAATGCCTGTATGAAACCATCTTGAAACACTAAGTCTGAATTAACAAATTGTTAGAGGAACTTAAGGTCTTTAAACAGTTGCCTGCTGAGTTTCCACTTAAGATAATTTGCAAATCTGCTGAAGCAATGCAGATTTGCAAATGGATTAGCCTAATCAAGAAGCTGAAAATGAAATGGAAAATCTGCTCTTATGACCAAGCTAATTTAGTGTAAAATTAAAATTGATAGTGAAAGTATAAAGTGTAAAACCACTAGTTAAACCTCTCCTCTATCAATAATAGCTTCCTTGCTTCAGAATCACAATGGAAGAGGTTGTTCTTGTTGTATAGAAGTCCAATGAGATGGTGTAGATTTTGGGGCTGGACAAATGTTTGTGTGGCCTCCTTAAACCAGTTGCTGTGATGTTATTATCTGTGAAGTAATTAGAATAAAGTGATTTTCTTCAAAAACATATATGTAAATTTCTTGGTTAAAATAGTAACTAAAATATAAAGGATGTTTAAGGTGTACTACTGTTTTAAAAATTTCTGAGATTCCAACATTAAAATAATATATATCATAATGAACTGAATTTATTAGACAATAAATTAAAATCTTAAGAGTATCATGAGAAAATATCTAAGTCTAAAGAGTAAAGATAAACAATGGAAACTTATATTAAAAATATTGAAGAGTTTTAAAGTATAATTTAAAGCAAAAAAAAGGAGTTTTTAAAGATCAGATTTACCAAAGAGGTCTTGAGGAAATTGGGAAAATTCTAAAAAATATGTTGTTGCCACTTTTAAGATAGTTCAATTTGTTTTAAATCTCAGAATAACTTTATCATAGTATGGAGCTAAGTGTCTCTTATCATCAGGTTTAATTAGTATTTGGCTAAGTTCTCTAAAAAATATCCAGGTAAGTCAGGGCATCATGGTACTTTTAAGGTTAAAATGGATCCCCCCTACTTCAATGCCATGTGTAAATGTATCTCCAGGTGAATTTCTCATCTACATGTTTCCAAAGTTCATTCATGGGTATATTTAGTAATGTATAAATATGTATATTTGAGTTTGGTAGAGAAAACTACTACAATAAAAATCTAAAATCTCTTTGCCAAAGCTTGTCATCACTAGTATGACACACTACAAAAACACAAATGTAGGCTATAGAGGACTACTCCACCCAAACCTATAGACTTACCTGTAGTTTTAAAAATATACAATATTTGGTTCCAACCTTGGGAGAATAATTAAACAGGGATGGGGTAGGCAATAGCTACATATTTCTAGAGACCTTTAGGTGGGTCTGATGCTTATCCTGTTGAAAAATCCTTTGCTCTAACAGTAATTGACTCAATACTCTTTAATAGTGTGACAGTTTGGTATTATTTATGAATCCCCAAAAAGAGAAAGAGTATGTTTGTAAACTATTCTTCTGGGTGTGATACCCTTTGATTGTATTAAATTAAAAGGTCTTAAGTTTACTTGATAAAATCAATTTAGGACTTTTGATTCAACCACATCATCAGTATGGCATGGCTCAGGTGGACTGATATAAATGGGCACTCACAGAAAAAGACAGAAAAAGGAGATAACTTGGTCAGTTTTGATCCTGGAGACCTAGGGAGAGATGAGCCATTCGCCTGATAGTCTGCAGCTGAAGATAACTGAGCAGCTGAGCCAGAGACTGATATAGGATGCCCTGAGAGACCAGGCAGAGATCACCCACCATCTTGCTTCAACATGTGGCAAATGACTTTGGTGAGAAAGCAACCTTGACTTGGGACCTTTTAGGGCTCTGTAACTGTAAGTGTCTACCCCAAATAAATACCCTTTATAAAAACCAACATATTTCTGGCACTTTCCATCAGCACCCCTTTGGTTAACAAAATGAGTTACCTATAACTATAAAACAAATGTCATA
>PVKH010048568.1:0-10187 GCA_004027955.1 Chaetophractus vellerosus | reverse complement strand
AAAACATTTCAGATCAAAGAAAAAAAAAAAGATGAAATGAGAAGCAAAGTGTCAGTGAGAAAAGTAAAGATGTAAAGCTGGGAGATGACCTTGCAGAAAGGTGAGTACCTACTACACAATTGCATAAATGCTGGATTGTGGCCACGGCAATGGTTTCAGAGTGCCTTTCAATCAGCATATTCTCACCCACATGTCACTGCTCATGCCATCAGATAAAGGTGTACAAGATGCCCTGCCTTGGCAGTATCAAGACTCTAGGAAAATACAAATCCGTTGCTTGGAAGTAGCAGCTTCCCTTTACATCAATTGCATAGTAAGAGACAACTCAATCAAAATTAATTTGCTGGTTGTTGCTTTGGGGCAGTGGTTCTTAACCAGGGGTCCATGAGCTTGAGTTGAAATAAAAAAAAAAACAAACACATTATTCTTGCAGGGATGTGTTGGTGTGGGTGCGATATCTTTATTAAATAATACACAGTATAGTGTGGACTTAGTAAGGAGTCCATCATTGTCACCTGACTGGCAGAGGAATCTGGAACAAAAAAGGTTAAGAACCCCTGCTTTAGGGCTATAAGTACCCCCTCTGAAACAGAACACATTTAACTGTTAAGACTGTTGTGGAATGGTTGTCATCTACCTGGTTGAATAGAAGGCTTCTGCCCATCCAAATCAAAGCTCATCATCAGCTTTTTTTTAAAAAAGATCTTATTTTTATTTATTTAATCCACCCCATCCCCTTCGTTTGTCATCTTGTTGCATCAGCTCACTGTGCCAACCCATTGTGCCAGCTCACTGTCTTGCTTGTCTTTTCCTGGAGACACAGGGAACCGAATCCAGAACCTCCCATGTGGTAGATGGGAACTCAATTGCTTGAGCCACATCTGCTTCCCATCAGTGGCTATTGATCTCAGATTCCAAGTAATTGGCAAATGTATCCCTGACAACTCAGGGAACAAAAACAATTCCCGAGAGCGCTGACCATAGCAGTGATCCTTGTATTAAGCACAAGAGCTCTCAGCAAAAGGTCTCAAGGCCTTATAAAACCAACTAATGATGTAATGATATTTTGCCCTGTTTAATTACCAGTCATAAGGCAAGGTAATTAAACCCAGTGGCAGGAGGATAACAGCACCAAGATGCAGACAATTAAGTTAATCACAGAATTTGAAGATATATTTATACAACCTCATAAATCTTCTGACAAGAAGGATCTATCTTAATTAAATATGCACTGTTTCGAGCACTTGCACAAAATAAAAAGAGACCTGGCTTCCATATTCTAAGCAGTAGGATAAATTGCCAATGATAGTGTTTCTAAAAATTGGATACTAACATTAAGCTGATGTTTAAGAAACATCTTTAAGGGCTTGAATTTAAGAGCCTAAGAATTATTTCTGCTCATTTAGATATTCAAAGAAGTCCCAAGTAAGGAATAAAGAAGAGTATTTAGTAAATATCGTTATCTCCTTTATAAATTGATTTAAAGTTCATTATATATTCTTGGAAATTATCATTTGTTGGTTATATGTTGCAAATATCTATTCCCAGGTCTGCAGCTATTTTCAAAAATTTTGTTCATTGTATCTTTTGGCATGTAAAAGCTTTTAATTTAAAGTTCAACATATTTATCAATCTTATCTTATCTTACATGCCTTGATTTTGGGCTCCTAGCCTTAAAACTGTGAGCTAATAAATTCCCGTTGTTGATCCAACCCATGTATAGTATTTGTTTTAGCAGCTAGTAAACTGAAACACCAAGAAATGTGGCAGTCTCTAGAAGCGGAAAGGGCAAGGGAACGGATTCTCCCCTAGAACCTCTAGAAGGAACAAAACCCTGCCAACACCTTAATTTTAGGTTAGTGAGTCCAATTTTGGACTGCTTCTATAGAACTGAAAGATAATAAATCTATTTTGTTCAAATCACCATATATCTGGCAATTTGCTACAGTAGCAATAGAACTCAAATGTGATTAACATTAGATTTTGCTAGAAAATATGAAGCATGTTAAAAATTAAAGGATTAGAACAAAGGACAAAATATACAAAACATATAAATTCAAAACAGCAGAGGAGTAAAAAGCAGAAATAAATGACAATTTAACAAAAATTAAGAGACAAAAAGAGATAGAATGCATTGTAATTAGAAAACCTAAAGTAAGAGAGTAGAAATATGTTCAAATAATTTGGTAGTCCTACTTACTTTTACCTATGAGTAAACAAAAATCCTCATTGGATTTAATTAAATAAACACTAAATGAAGTTATATATAAAACACAAACCTATAACAAAAACACAGAAAAGGTTGAAAATGAAAGTGATGTGATTAGACATGGCAATGCTAACATCAGACGAAATAGAATATAAGGCAAAAGCCTTCAATGGCGATAAATAGTGACATAAAAGAACAATTCACCAACAAGAAAAAGCAAAACAATTGAACATGGCGGTGCTTTTTCTCTAAGCTGCTGCTTTACATTCTCATTATGTTCTACATGCACCTTCTTTGTGGCATATATCTTATGCTTTTGTTAGGGTTAAGCTCTTTTGGCTGCTTGCACTACTTAATCATGGTAAACTCTTTGGTGAGGCAGACACTGTGCTTTGTTACTCTCTATAATCATGATAGTCAGAATCGATTCTGGCCTTATTAGGAGCACAATACATTTTCCCTGAATAAATGAATAAATGGTATCAATCAAATTTTCCCCTGATGTGGATAACAGAAAGAGGGAAATCTCATACAAAATTCAGATATTGTTGTCATTAACCTAGGACTTTCTACAAATTGATACATGTACCATAATGATTTTAAAACCAAACACTTATGTATGATTCAGTAATGTCTTGATTTTGAATTTTCTTATTCTGCCTTAGTAAAAAACATTAGTTGTCACATTCTCGGTACTTTGGATATTCAAAAGATGTAGTTTGCATGTGCAATTCACAGTCACTAGTAGCTAAAATGCCTCTTGTAGTTTTTCTAGACTGTCAGTTCTATTTGCTTTTTAAATCCCCAAAATTTAAAACAACCAGTATCTAAAGAATATGTGTTAATCCCAGAAGAAGCCGTCTCAAGACTTTCTGTTACTTGCCCTTGAGAAATAACTTTCTGCTGCACAGGGTTGGTCTCAGCTGCCATTGGAGAGATTATAACCATTGAATGTATATTCACATTCCTAGCAGACCTTCTGGGGCAGTGGGTTTCCAATTAGAGGTTTCTTAGGAGCTAACTTGCGCCCCAGTAGTTTGCTAACAAGAAAGACAATTGGTTTCCTTGGTAACAGCTGTAGATTTAGGCATTTTAAATCAGACCCACACCCCAGGATCAGACAAAACTGTCCTATTAAATAGGCCATATGTTTTGCCCGTATGTAAAAAAAAATTAAAGACTCTTGAAGGGAATATTCACATTTTCAAGTGAAAATATTGAAAGTTTTTAGTCTCTGAGCAACAAAAAATTGTCATGAAGCTTAGCATTATTCGATCTATCCAATCTATTTAACTGTATCAAAATTATGTTGGAATCAAACAAGATATAAATACATAGATACATACACTATAAGAAAGACGGGTAACTGTGGTAGAGCAGAATACTGGCATGAATGAGAAGTGTGAGCTGACAGCATGTAGTCATCCTGGAAAAATGATAAAAAGCTGCCTATAAACTATACAAGCAAAGTGCACAACTATTTAAAGGAACTCAACTTTGTAAAGACAACGTCAAGGAGAGTGCTGATAAACCTTCTCCATCCAGTCTAAGACAATGTGTGGGATACTGACAAATGCTTCTGCATTCCGTGTTAAATTTATTGAGCCCACCCTGACAATACACATTGGCTACCTATAGCACTCAAAGCTCACTTTAACCCTTTCATCTTCAGAAATCTGACATTTGTATCATCAGTTTGTTTATGGTCAGATATGACATTACATTGTCTTTCTTGCCTCAGAAGAAATAGAAATCACGGTAGACATCAGCCCACGCCGCACTCACTAGCCAGATGGGAGCTCTGGAGCAAAGAGAAAGCAATTGCTTTGACTGGAGGAACTGACCATGGCTCAAAGCACAGCTCAGCAGTGAGGAAATGATGAAAAAGTATGCTTTTGTATTCAATGAAGTCAAGTACTGAAGATTCGCATTCATTTCCATGATCATTTCCCAAGCAGTATTTCAAGGTTTTGATTCTCTCAAAAAGAAAGCATTATGAATGTTTAATTGTGTTCATGAATAATGAATAATTATGATCCAGCAAATAGTAAATCATGAGAAATTTCTCCATTCCATAATTGCTGCCAACCTGTCTGAGATAAACACAACTTTACCTTCAGGCAGTATGATTTTTACTAGGCACCAAATAATCTTGCCTCATCAACCCAACTCCCTACGGCAAAAGAAATTCCAAAGAGCTGAAATCCTTACCGTGGAGAAGTCTTTGTGCAGTAAGCTTTGGTGTACCCAGACATTTCTTTTTCAAATACAAATAGCCCTGAAAGAAGAGTGAGTTAAGGTTTAGAAATCATTATACACCTCAGTGTGGTTTGGTCTGTTTATTTTTGCTTCAGGGGAACATTGAAGGGAGAACTCTGAGTCTTATGTATGGCCTGGGAAGTTAGGATTTCACCAAATAACTAGCTGTCATCCTAAAGACAGAACTGTACATTGGAAATGGGACACATTGGGCAGATCCGTTTTGCCTGCCTCAGTGACCTTCATTTGCTCCCACTCATGAACACACATCGAACCTTACTTTTACTGGAAACTGCTCTACTATTGATAACTTGAATGCAAACAATCCACAATCTGAATACAATGTTGTAGAAGGCCGAATACTAGCCCCCACCCCCCCAATGTCCATGTCCTAAATCCTGGAGTCTGTGAATATGTTACTTTATATGGCAAAAAGGATTTTGTTGATGTGATTAAGTTAAGAACCTTGAGATTGGGAGATTATCCTGGATTATTCAATGGGGCCTAGGGATGTATTTCCTTTTAAGAGGGATGCAGAGGGAGCTACTACTACACAAAAGGAGAAGGCAACGTTATGGTGGAAGCAGAGATTGGAGTGATGCAGCTACAAACCAAAGAATGCCAGCAGGTATCAGAATCTGGAGGAGTAAGAAAGGGATTCTCCCCTAGATCCTCCAAAAGGAATCAGTCCTGCTGACACCTTGATTTTAAGACACATTTTGGATTTCTGGACTCCAGAAATATAACAGAATAAATTTCTGTCATTTTATCCACTAAATTTGTGGCAATTTGTTATAGCAGCGATAGGAAACTAATACAAATGTCTCTTCCTTTCAGCTCACCCATAACTTTAATCCCTTGATTCTTTGATTTTCCCCCAACAGTGTCTTCTTGTTCTTTTTTCCTTCTTCACTTGCATGATTATCTTAACTTTTCTCTCCTCAAGATCCTGATTTTCCATGTACCACTTTTCTTCCATCACACCCAGTTAGCAAACTAGATGAGTCTCTCTACTGGCTTTCTCCATTCTCTACCTGGGATGCTGAGAGATTCTGGAGAAAAATACCACAAGTTTAAAGAATTTTACTACTGAAAATGAATTGGCTGGGTGGAGGGCAGGGGGATTCCATAACTCTGGATTCATTGCTTTCAGTAGATCATTATTACCCTGGGGAGTAAGTGCCAATGTAAAAATCATTACACTCTCTAACCAAAATAGTGTTTGGTAATTGCATTGTCTTAGACTTCCCCATAGCCCAATGTATAAGTCTGCCAAAGAGCTGCCAATGCAAAGTACAGAAATCTGTTGCCTTTTATAAACGGTATTTATTTGGGGTAAAAGCCTATAGTAACAAGGCCCTAAAGAGTCCAACTCAAGGCTGCTTTCTCACCAAAGTCAATTGCCGCACGTTGAAGCAATATGGTGGGTAATCTTTGTCTGGTCTTTCCTTCCTTCTTCCTCTTAAGGCTCGATGGGTTCAGCTTCTTCTGATCTCAGCTGTAGACTGGCATAGGGCTTAGCTCTCAGGGCTTCCTATATCAGCTGCAAACTATCAGGTGAATGGATCATCTCTCCCCATGGCCACAGGATCAAAAAATGACAAAGTTCTTCCTCTTCCATGTCTTCTTCTGTGTGTCTTCTTGAGTGAGTGTCCATTTATATTAGCCGACCAAGGGGGCGGGGACTGAACCCTGAGTCACACCCTACAGATGTGGTTGAATCAAACCCTTAATCTTTTATCAGGTAAACTCAAAACCTTTGAATTTAATACAATCAAAGGGTAGCACAGCCAGAGGAATAGACCAGTTTACAAATATAATTTTTCTCTTTTTTGGGGATTCATAAATAGTATCAAACTGCTACAATTCTTATTTATCCTTTACCTCTTTTTGTACAAGTTCATAAATTTCTTGCCTTTATGACTGGAAATAATATAAGGGATACATGTAAATGAAAAGAGACAAAGGTAAATAAAAGCAAAATGACAGCAGCAGACACACTCCACCAATAGCAGTAGCTAAGGCAAAAAGCCTGACATATTTCTTAACTGTAGTTAATCTCAGGCTCCGAGAATTTCATGCCAGAGCTGTCAAACGATTGGGGGAAACATATTTAAATGAATATGTTGTAACACACTGGGTAAGTATAATATTGATATGGGTATGAGTACAAAGGAAACAGATAGGAAGGCTCAAACAGTAGGAAAAAATAGGAAAAGGAGCACAGCACTGGCAAGGAAGTTCCATGGATACTATTGTGCCAGAGCTCAGTCTTGAAGGCAGATAGGGAGAGAAGGCATTCAAAAATGGGGAAGAGCCTGTGTAAGTGCTAGAAGCATTGAATTGCATCATGTTTTCAGGAACAAAGACTGGTATTGTTGGACCATGCCATTGGAATTGGGTATTGGTTCAGGAAGTTCTGGAGAGGTAGACAAAGGCCAGACTAAGGAGTTTCAGAATTATTCTATTGGCTACTGTTTCCCATATTCACATGATCAAAGAATAACATAGAATGTTTGTTAAAAACACACATTGCCAAGACTCTTTTCTGGAAATCCTTATACATCACATGTAGGGTGGGACCTAAGAATCTGTATTTAAACCAAGGGCTCTGGGTTGTTCTCAGGACAAGAGAAGTTTTTCAAGCCCTGCTCTAGGCTTCAGGGAGCTAATGAAGAGTTGGATGCAGTCTTGGTTTGCCAGACTGTTCTGACAAATACCATACAATGGGTTGGCTTAAAAAACAAGCAATTACTGTCTCACAGTTTTGGAGGTTAGAAGTTCAAAATCCAAGATAGGGCAAGGCCTCTCTTTCTCCTAGAAGTCTGTAGCATTCTGATACAGGCTTGTCACAATCTCTGGGTTTTCTTGGTATGCATCTCTGCCTCCCATCCTTGATTTTTGTGGCTTTCTTTGATTTCTGCTTATAAAGGTCTCCAGTAATGCAGATTAAGGCCCATTCTGATTCAGGTGGACCACATCTATATAGGATTTTAGGTAATCCTATTCACAAATGTGCCACACCTTAACTCATTATGCATATGCAAGGAGTCTTCATTACAAAAAAGTTCACACCCCACAGGAATGTGGCTTATAATTAAGAACATATTTTTCCTTGGGGTACCTAGTTCAGTCTACCACAGATACAAATGAATGATGCGATCAAATTTAAATTAGAGAAGTACCCCATTGACAGCAGTATGGATGCTAAAGCGGTATCTGGCCCCAATTCCTGGCTGAGTGACTCTTTGCCATCAGCTTGTGTTTTAGTCATCAGTTCTGGCAATAATGAAAAAGCAATTAAGTATCCTGTAACACAGCCCACCAGTCACCAAGTCTTATCGATTCTACCTATTAAATATTTCTCATCTCTGTCCCCTCTGCTCAAATGTAGGAAAGTGGAAAATGGAAGTGTTAGAGAAAAACAGTGCTCACTGGGATGTGGAAACCGATGATTAAAGGCAGAAAGTTTATTGGGAAGCTCTCCCAACGGAGGGGGTCTGAAGAATATAGACTTCAGCCCACCCCCGGCAGAGGCATTACCTTTATAGGCAGGAAAATGCTTACTTAGTGGGAGGGGGTTGAGGCTTGGGTAAGACCTGAAGGCCAATAGGGGACTGTAGATGTGAATTTTTTCCCCTGTATGGTTAAGGGGTGGTGCACTAGGGGTAGCAATTCTAGGGATGTGGGAGGGTTTGGTGGTGCCATGTGGCTCCTTTGTCTATTCTTGTGAGGAAATGAGCTGTATCTGAGCACGTTGGCTATAGCTTGTTCAACCAATCACGTAGGCTCTGGGTGGGGGGCTGTTCTTTGTCATGGGAATACAAGTCATTGTTTGTTAACCACTGTAAACCTTGTGATCAGTTAATTATTATAAGCCTTGTAAGGGAGAAACCTCTAACAGGAAGAAATTTGGAGTTAAATTTGAATCTCAGTTTCACTGCAGACTAGCTATGATGTCCTTGGCAAATACATAATCTTCTTGAGTTTTATCTTTAAAATGGGGAAAATGACCTTGACTTTGCAGGCTACAATTGGAAGGTGATAGGTTGTAGTGCAGCGCCTGGCATACCATAGGTAGCCAATCAATATTAGTTGTTTTTTTGTTTTGTTTCTCTTTTCTTTTCAATATTAGTTGTTAATATTAATTTTGCTATTATTATTCCCACTCATGTGCCTTAGTTCAGGTTCTCTCTCTTCCTGGGCCATTATAATAGCTTTCTAACAGGTCTTCTTCCTTGCAGTATCACACAACACAGCAATAAGAGGCTGTGCAGTACACTGCTGGCACAGAAGATGATGGGCAGAGAGGGAAGGGGGGACGTGTCAATTAAAAAGACTGAGCTAAGCCAGGGATCCCATGCCAGCCACCAGACCTCCAAAGAACTCACGTGCTTGTATGCACACTCTCAGAAGAATAGTGACAATCAACAGAGTATTGTGCTCATGCACCCAGTGAAGCAAAGGGACTCCAGAGAAACAAGATACGGAGAAACTCATATAATAATCTGAGAATGAAAGAGCAGTGAAAGCACAGACCACACCCTTCTGCCCAAAGTAGCATTGCAAACTGAAGATCTGTCAGCAGGGATTGGGGGGTGGGGGTGGGATACAGGATTCAAATGGGGTCTCAGAAGCAAAAAACATTTTAGGTTTATGCTCCCTGGCATTCAGACTGCTTAAATAATCTGGTTACAGGTGTAAATTGTCAAAGAGCACTTTCAGCTTTCTGTCATGGGAAAGTAGATGAATACTAAGTAGTACTGTTGCCTGAGGTGGGAATAGAGCAGCCCAGGTCTGGGCATGGAGGTTTGGGGATCCACTGCCTGCAAACATCAGTGGATGTGATGACCGGGAGAGTGAGAGTAGAGGGGAGCCAAGAACAGAACCACAGGGTGTCTAACACTGTGTGGGAGAGAGTGTAGACTACAGTGTGAACTATGGTCCATGCTCAGTGTCAAAGCCCCAGGGTGCATTTATCAACGGCAGTGAATGTGCCACACTAATGAAGGATGTTTATGTGGGAGGGTGTGGGAGGTGTGGGGAGTGGGGCATACGGGAATCCCTATATTTTTTGTGTAAAATTTATGTAATCTAAGTATCTTTTAAAAAATTAATTAATTAATTGATTAACTAAAAAAAGAGCTAGTCAAAGGAAGAGAAGACATCAATATAAGCAACAGAGGAGAATGGGGTGTGGACAATATTTCAGAAGTAGTGGGTAAATGTACAAAGGGGAGACTGTGGCAACTGAATCCAAGTTCATTCCCATCACAGTTGTGCTGAGGGCCCAGAACAGCTGAGCAGCTGTACTTTTCTGATCCCTGCCTAGTAGACACAGGATGCTCTCGTTTTTGTTTTGTTTTGTTTTTCCCAGAAAATTCCACAGCATGCACTATAGGTATGCAAAGCATGCTAATCATTTTTTTGGGAGGCTAGAACTCCAGAAAGGTCTATTGGTCAATAAAATAAATGCCCAGGAAAGAACACACATAATGTATTTCTGTTTTGCTGATTCCTTGGAGGCTTCATGGTGCCAAATACAATATACTGCCTCTTCATAAATGGCACTGATCCCAGAGTCATACTTTCACAATACAGGAAAAAGACAGCCAGAGTAAACAAAACACATTTGTCAAGCATTTTCAAACTTTACTCAACTTGAGAACTCCAGAATACGTGCTAGTAGGGATTTGGTGCCACCATAAGTTACATGCCC
>PVKH010048567.1:0-10188 GCA_004027955.1 Chaetophractus vellerosus | reverse complement strand
TAGTTGGCATTAATAATTTTAAACCAATATCTTTAGAAGTCTTAAAAGGGTTACTAAAACAGACGCATATGTGGTTTTTCTAAAACGTTTCCATTTATGCTTTTTTCTATAAAGCATTTAACTTAGCTAAGAATAGGATGGGTTTAATTCAGAAGACAAATGTTTTCTTTTTTACTTAATATCCACATGCACTAGAGTGTACTAATAAGGGGAATTTGGTGGATATTCATCTGAAAATTTCAATTCTTTTATGGTTGTTTATGCAATTTGTTTGCTAAATTTTAGAATAACCTTTTAAAAACCCATATCAGAATTTTATGACCAGTCTACAAGCAGAATTCCTATACAAAAATTTATGTCTAAAAGAATTCTAAGACATACATTCAACAGATACTCCTTATTATGGCAATAATTTTCTGCTGAGATATATAAATTATAGATATTTCTACATTCTGAGGAAGGATAAATGATACCAAATTCTACATCTGAAGTTGTTAAAAGGAAAGCAGGTTATATATCTATTTCCCTTCATTTGTCCTAAGTATTTGATTTATAAAAATCCAAGCTGATGTACTGTTAGTTTTACAAGCTATTCTTAGCCTCAACTTGATGTTTCAGTCATTTATCTGTAGATTGTTTAAATTTTGTTCTGTTATTATTAGACATTGGCAAAGTTTAGGTCATTAACAAACTTGAAAATCTTTGAAAACAGAGAGTGAAATTCTTAATCTAAGATATGAACTATACCCCATTTGGTTTTAAAATGCTCTTTTGGCTTTGGTCCCTCATTCAAGGCCTTTTGCCAAAATACGTAAGTTGAAGTGATTTTGGCAATCACCAATTGACATAATAGTACAATCATTCCGTTTATACCTACATTGTATTTATATTTATCGTTGTTTGGAATATATAACTGTAATTTATGGAGTGGTTTCCAGGGAAATGTTAAATTTATTTAAGAATACTGAAGACTCACTATTCAGGGCCCTCAAAGAATTTCTTACTAGGAGCTGAAATCAAAAAAGTTTGTGAGAAACCATGAAGCCTTTTATATTATCTAAATAGGGCCCTATTACCTCACATAATGAAAGAATCAAGTGCAAGTATTCATGAAACATCTTATTTAGAAATGTAGTTATGGAGAAACATAAGGGAAGTGGCCCAGGCTTTGGAGTTAGTCACACCAGAGTTTGTACCCTAGCTCCTCCATCTACTAACTGCAATGGCCTTGAAAACAATAATTTTAAAAGTTAAGTGGGAAATATATTTCCCTTCAAAAGGTTACATGCAAATAATATATGTCAAAAGCTACCATTCAAGAAATGATAGCTTATCTTCCTCTATTTTTATTAAATTTGTGCTGATGACCAAGACAGATTTTGTCATAACTCTCTGTGGCTCCAGTATATCTTTCCAGGCTCTGGAGATGATGGTACTGTCCTGAGCCTCTCCATATTGAGATGAGAGCTTCTAGGAAACAGCTGAGAAATGGCTGACCCTTACTGGTTGCTTTTTAAAGAGCTTATTTTTTATTTTGAGTAAGCTTGCCTTTCTCTCCAAAGCAGAATGGGACCTAAATTCCAGTTAATTTTAGAAGAGTCAACATCTCCCCAAAGCAGATGATTGGAGATCAGAGAAATACTGTTAATAAAGATCAGCTGAACTCCGTCAGGCAGAAAGCATGGTAAAATCTCTATGGAGGAGCCAGGAGTGGAGGGAAATGCAGAAGGAAACGGATCTATATGATGCAACTTGACAGTTCACCTTACCTCAGCCATTTCTGCCTCTTGAGCTCTGCTACTGCCCTGGTAGTATACCCTCCTTGGTTCTTGATTTCTGCTTCACATTGAAGCTTGATTTATTGTTGCTGAACCTTCCTGGAAATTCAGTTTTTCACTTCTCACCGTTCTACCAGCTCTTTCCCTGTAGCATGCTGCAATCAGTGCAGCACTAAGATATACCATGACCATTCTTAGAAGAGCTTATTGTAGCACCCAAGATCTTAGCTACAAGTGAGAGCCTCAATCCCTCTTGTAGAGATTTAGCAGGGACATAGAAGCCAATTGATCTGTTGTAAAGCTTTGGACTCCCTATAACATTGAAGTTAAAAGCATGGGACTGAGAATCTGACACTTTTGGGTTCCATTCCAGGCTTTGATATTCATCAGCTGTGGGTAATGTTATGTAACCTCTTTCAGTCTAAATTTTATCATTTATGAAACGGTGATAAAACATAACCTCAAAAGCATGTTATGAGCATTAAATGAGATAATGGGTACAACCCTGCATAGAGTAGTAAGTGCTCATTTGATGTTTGTTTTGTTCTTGGTTCCTCACATTATTGTAAGATATGGGCAGAGACACAAACAAGAAAACACAGGCTACAGGTGTGATGCATCCAGAGATTTCTATTTGTAGATTTTGAGGTTGGAGAAGGGATCCATGGCAGAGCCAATGGGATGCAAGAGTCGTTTTGTCTCATTAGTCTTTAGTGGTTTTCTCAATCCAGGATACATATTTGTAAACGTTGGTGTAGATACCGACATCTCCTCCCATGAAGTGCCCAACCTCAATTCCCTGGAGCTTGTTTTTGCAGATGACAGTAGCGACAGCCACCTCCTACCAAAGATTATGGAGAGAGACACAGAGAGAGAGAGAGAGAGAGAGAGAGTGTCAGATCCACTCTTCACAGGAGCACTCCTTAGTCCCTAACTTGGGTGAGCCCAGCCTAAAGGCAGCATGGTGAGTTATGAAAAGAGCACTGAAAAGGGAGATAAGAAGCTTGGGTCCTTTTTCTGGCTTTGATGTAACTTGCCTGTGTAACTTTGAGAAAGTCAGAGAAGCATCTCTAAAACTAACATATAAAATTAGGGGCTGGACAATGGGACACATGTATGTATAGAAGTTATATTCTGACCAGCCCTATTATATCCATCCCCCACCCATAAATAAGCTGGGAACATTCTAGAAGCAAAGAAGCAAAAAACAAAAAACAACAAAGGGCGGAGCGGGGGGATATAGAGGTCTCACGTCCATTGGTGTGGGCTCTGGGTCAAAGAAGCAGAAATACTTTATTCATGGAACATCAGAAATCCTATTTAGAGGTACAACCTTGAGGTCATTTCATAGAGGGGGAAGAAATCTGTAATTCCTGCTAAGTCTTATACAATGAATTCTTCTCTGGTAGTACTATACTAACAAAAAAGAGATAAATATAGATGATTAAAAAAATCAGAGGCTAAGATAAGAAGGGTCAGAAAGTAACAGCATTTACTGTTGCTGCTTATGGGAAGGTAAAAAATTTTTCTGTCTTAGGAGATAAAATTTAACATATAGTCAAATCCCATTTATTTGAACTGGTGAAGTAAATTTCAATTAGTGAGAAGTTTGCATTGTTCGTTTAAGCAATGCAGCTATGAGAATTCATACCTAGCAGATGATTATTAACTAGTAACTACATGATGCCCTTTTATGAATAAAGATATGCTGTAAGGAGAGTGAGAAAGAGTGGGGGGCTTTGCTGCTGTCTTATGAAATTTTCAAAAAATTCTGAATGAGGTGAAGGCTTAAACATTTTTTTACAACATAATTAATTAGTTAACTGAACAAGTAAATGAAAGCTTTATATAAAGAAAAGATTACCCCAAAAAGTCGGCTGAATACTTTGATAAATTTAACACATAAGGAATTCCTGTGACTTCTTCCTTGTTCGGTGTCCTGGCACTCTTTATCAGTCATCACTGGGGCCTCCAGGGTCTGCCTTAAGTCAGGATGTCTGCCTGGGGGATAAGCAGAAATCTTCCTGTTCATAATTGTTATTTAGCCCTTCTAACCACCACCCTTTATTACAACTGGACTTTGTGTATCTATGAAGAAGATAAGGAATGAGAAAAGGAAAGAGACAGATGGACTGGTGGCTCCAGCTGCCAAAGAAGCAATAGGGCTTTAGAAGCCCCGGGAAAGGAGGAAGTTTGGACTTGTGGGCAGGTCTCTTTTTCCCAGACCACTTGAGTAGTATTTCCCTTTGGTCTCTACCCATTCTCCTCTCATCCTCTCTCCTCACAGCCATAAGGACAAGGAGCTTCTCTTCAGGGATAACCGATGAACCTGATTAGCCATAGAAGGCATACTCACCACTGTTGTCTTGGCTCCAGTCTAAACCTGAGATGAGACAGACAGTGCCTGGCTGTACATTGCTGGTGGCGAGAGAAAGGAGCTGGACTTTCTGGTTGAAGGTGGCAGGCTTAGCCAACTTAATAAGCATGAGGTCATCCTGAGGGGAGCTATGACTAAAGTTCCAGTAGCGGATAATCTGCACGGGGTTAATTGTCTGTTCTGTTCCGTCTCTGACTCTGAACTTGAAATTTCCCAGCATCACTTTCAGATTTCTGGAGGGAAGAAAATTTGAAAGTAATGATCATGATCATCATCATCATACCTAAGATACTGAATGTTACAATGTGACAGGTATGCCAAGTGAGGTGGATCCTATTTTTATCCCCATTTTGCTAATGAAGTAATGGAGGCATGTAAGAGTAATTCATCGTGGTCACACAGTGAGTCCTAGAGACTTTAACCACTATGCTCTAATGTAGTGTCTTTAACATAGTGGATAGGAGAATGATGCATGGCATAGACATATTTTCCTTCCTCTCCAGCTCCAGCCTATCCAATTGGACAGTTTCCATTCTGGTGGAGGCAATGGGGTGACCTGAATGCTGGATAACTCCTGTTGGCTTTGCCCGATCCATTCACAGCCCTACTCCATCCTACGCTGTGCCTTCAGAAGGTGATATGTGTGGACTAAATCCACGAGCTTTCTTGTTCTTTGGCTTCAGATTGGGTTTTGACTAATGGAAACCCCAAAAGGTTATTTTCCCAGCTCCCTCCCCTCAGGTAGCCACAGATTGACTATGTCCCTTGACCAAAGGTTGCAGCTCCTGTCAGGCAGCTCTCCATACAGCGCTCTTTCTCCCTCTACTTGGAAACTACTCTCTCCCCTTCCTTTTTTTTAGGCCTAGGTGTGGAACTGCATCTTCCTGTTTCTAATCCTGGGGATGCAGCATTATTCTTTTATGTTTTCTCTATAATTTGTCCATATCTTTGTAAATAGTTTCTTTACTAAACTCTCCTCGATTTACCCAGTTCCAGTGCATCATCAGTTTCCTGGTGGGACCCTAACTGGTACAATGTATTCATGTTGCCAAAGAAAGAGAGTTAAAAAAACTGATGGGAGACTGAGGAGGCATAAAATATAGAATAGGGTTTCTCAGCAACAGCACTATTGACATTTTGAGCTAGATGACTCTGTTGTGGGGAACTGTCCAGAGCAATGTAGGATGTTTAGTAACATCCTTGCCCTGGCCTCTATCCACTAGTTGTCAGTAGTACCCCCTCCTCTCCAATTATGACAACCAAAATTGTCATTGCCAAATGTTCTGTGGGGGTGGGGATGATGGGGAGGAATTGCTCCTGTTCGAGAACCACTGATCTCCAATGAGTAGTAGCTGTTTCAGGGGGTGGAGGTGCCCATCACTCACGGTAAGTAGCAGTGAGCTGGGGCAAGCACCCAGTTGTTTTTGATGAGGACCCCCACGCAGGGGTTGAAGTGAGACTTGAGATAAACCAAATAGGGAGCAGGGTCTTCAATCTGCGTAGATGAGTGAGCAGAGAAAAATGTACCTGAGAAAATAATTAATATTCCTAATATATAAAATGTTCTTATAACAAATAAGACAATCAATAATTTCCTAGTAAAAAGGAATATGGAAATATGAAAATGTTTGACATTTTTATAATAAAATATAAATGAAAATGACATTCTACTTTAATATTTATAATAATCATTGTTTTGATATTGATAAAATTCAATTCAAGAAATAGGATAATGAAAGAGAGCCTTTCAGTGCTTATAGAAATGTAAATTGATACTATCTTCTTGAAAGGCAATTTAGAAATAGTTATCAAGAATTGTAAATCGTTCATCCCTTGTAACCTAATAATACCAATTCCAAGGATCTACTATAAAGATACAATCAGATGTAGACAAAGATAGGGATGCTCATTATAACATTATTTTTAATAGTGCAACATTGGAAACATAAATGTCTAGTCCAATATACATTAATATAATACATTAATATAAAGAGTACATGAATAAATGGAACATCATATATATTAAAATCGTATTTATGAAGAGTATTACATAGCAAAATAAATATTGATAATGTATTTTTAAGTTAAAAATAATAAAATGTACATTATAATCCTTTAAACTAATTGTCTAAAAAGAAGCCAAAAAAGCAAAATATAAGCCATTTAAATACAAAATATATGTATACATAAAGCCTGGGAGTAAATGCAAACAAAGTGTTAGCAAACATTGGCTGAGAGTTGTGATTTTGAATGATGTTTATTTTTTCTTACTATTTAATATTTCCAAATTTTCCAATATAAGCATGTAATATTTTAAGAAATGAGTTATTAAAAAATAGCAAGGAAAGGGGAGGGAGTCTGATTCTAGAATCAGAAATAAAGTACTGTTCTTATCTTGACTGGCCTCATTTCTTTTGGTAATCCCCCCCCAAGTCTGGGTTTGTGCCTTCCCAGACCCTTCTCTATGTGATCACACAATTAGAAACCCCGAGGGAAAGATGGTGAGTTATTAATAAGGTTAGGAGCTAACATTTGTTATGGAGCACTAACTCTATACCAGGCACTGTCCTAAGTGCTTTACATGGATTTATTTTTCACAAAAACTCTATGATATAGATATTAATATCCCCATTTTGATTGAAGAAACTGAAGTAATGATGGGTTAATTCACTTGCCCAAGGTCACAGTTAATATGTGATGCAATCTAGGCAGTCAGAGAGCAGCAGGAAATGCCTAACCAGCTAATTCTGCCAGCATAAGAATTTGGAAGGCAGGGACTGTAAAAGGTAGGGTCCTTGTAGTTGATCTTTCATTCCCACCATTTCCATTCCCTGTATTCTGAGTCTCCTCACATTGGTGAAAGAGGGATATCAGAGGTCACATTGAGTTCTCTGTCCTTGTTACATTTTAATAAAAAATGGAAGTTTCCCAGAGGTGAGACGAGGCCCACATATTGGATTAACCAGGGGAAGCACTCACTGTTGAGAATTCTCCAAGGCAGGCATGCACCGTAACCCATCCTATAGCTTATTAGTATTGGAAGGGTGGGCTCAGCCTTTCCTGAAAGCCTTTTGATAGGGCCCAAGAGAGAAGACTTCTATTCTGCTCATGACAGTGTTTCTTGACTTTTCTTCTGCGCTGTCCACACCACCTACCTCTGACATTAACCTTTGCCTTACAGGAAAGAATTGAAGGTCATGGATACATACCAGCTAAGATACCCAAATAGAAGATAAGTGTCATGGTAATCCAGATCTTGTCCTGTGAGATATAGAAGAAAATCAGCAGAGTATAGTACCCTCAGCTCAAGTCGTCTCCTTAGGATCTCCCAGTAGAATCAGTGGATATAGGTTGGAATGGGGGCATTCAGTGGGCTTGGAAAGCAGCCCTGGGTATAAATGGGGGAGGGAAAAGGGCTCCAGATAGAGTCGGAAGCCTTTCTGCCTCAGGGCCTTGCTCTATGAAGGATGGAGGATTATGCCTCTCTTGGGGCCTGCTAGTGGGAGGAAAAAGAAGCTTGGCTCCTTAGACTCCAAGTCCCTCAATCTGCTGCCCTTAAAATCCTATCAGCCTAAAAGTAGTTCAGCTATCTGAGGAAAAGGGAATTCTAGGTTAGGCCATATCTCTGCCACGAAGTTTCTGAGGTCAGGGCTGTGGGGGAAAGGATTCTCCTGCCTTAGCTCAGGGAGACAGTGTCCCTGAAGTTTGCTCTGAACCCCCTAATAGTCACTTATAGTCTCCCTCAGCCCCTCCCATCTTTGTTACACTATCTTTATCTTTCCCTTTGATCACTGTTTCATCACTCAGTCATCATCACCAACTTGATCTTTGTTGTCCTGATCAACAGCTTTGAGCTCTGAAAAATGTGGAAATGAAAAGCAGTCATAGATCAGTTATTTTGACAGTTGGAAAATGGTTTACAGGTATAAGATCTCATGTATTTTGATGTCAATTCAAAGGCAGTACCTCTAAATACTTTTCATAGAATTAAGAAATTTCTCAGACATAGACTACCACAGTCATCCTTAGATAATTGGGAGCACACTATAACAACAACAACAAAAAAGCAGCAACTCTAATAGCTAACATTCATTGAGAGCTTACTAAATCCCAGGCACTGAGATTGCAAATTAATTTTACTTTATCTTTCTAACTCTAAAGTCTCTTAAGCCAATAATCTGATCCTAATCTTAGAACAATCCTGGAAAAAGGAGATAGGCTGATAATTTTTTTTTCCTGATCTGTAGGTGATAGAACTGAAGCTCAGAGAATTGAAGTAATTTTCTCAAAATTCCATATGGTAGAAAGACTGAAAGTAGAATGTAGATGTTACCAAATACTCATAGCTTTTCTACTACTTTTTCCTCTAGAGTTCAGCTAATCAACCAGCATTCATTGATCTTGTAAACTATACAATACTTCACACAAGTTGCCTGAAGTGTGGAATTAAAACCCAGACAGCAATTTTTTCCTGATCCTTACACTAAACATAGAGATGTGTTGGGGGATACGGCTAGTTTATGAAATTGTGCTTAGGGTCTGAAGCAGGTGGAGTTGTGGAATGTTTTCTGTGATGGTGTTGGGATTAGTTAAATAAGGTGAAAAGTTGAGAAAGAGAGTGTTAGGGATTGAATCAAGTCCCCCACAAGAGGCATGTTAAGGTCCTAACTCCTGGTCCTGTGAGTGTGAACCCATTGTAAATAGAACCTTTGAAGATATTAGTTAAGGTATGCCCAAACTGAATGAGGGTAGGCCTTAATCCAGTATGGCTGAAGCATAGGAATTTGGGATATGGATGGAGAAGTCACAGGAGAAGCAAGAAACTGGAAGTCAATGGAGTCTGGAAGATAAAGGATAAGAAGCTGCCATGTACATTGCTTTGTGACGGAAAAACCAAGGAACCCTAAGATTGCTGGTCAACCAGAAGGAACCAAACCTGGGAAGAAGCAAGACATCTAGCCTCTGAAACTATGAGCCAATAAATTCCTGTTTTTAGCCAACCCATTGTACAGTATTTGTTTTAGCAGCTGGGAAACTAAAACAGAGATGTACCTTACTATGAGACTTTTGGGAGCTTGAGGCCTAGTTTGAGAGTGTGAGGATTATGAGCAGGAAAGCAGGGTTGCTATCTAGAAAAAGATGTCTAAAGACAACATTTAGATCTTCTGGGAGAAATTGGCACTGAAGACTACTACGTATCTATAATTTTCAAATTGATATCTCCAGCCCAGACCTCTGATCCCACATACACAACTGCCTCCTGGAAACCAGTGTTTTATTGCCTCTAGGCCTGAAACTTAGCATGTCAAAATTAAACTTCTTATTCCTCCAGCCTTTCAGATTCATTCTTCCAACTGGGTTACTTATTTTAGGGAATGATTCTTCCTTCCAAGTGCTTGACTTTTTCACTTTTTTTTGACATGCTTCTTGCTTACCAAAACAATCACAAAGTCCATTCTGATTTCAGAAACCTCTTGAATCCATCCACATCTTTACATTCTCACTGCTGTCATCCTAATCCAAGTTGTAATCTTGTCTCATTTGAAAAAATGTAAATGCCTCTCTAGCATTGTTCAATATGACAGTCTCTCTTTTCTTCAAAACTTTTCTTTTCCCTAAAATGCAGATGAGGTCATACAGTCTCCCACTTAAAATTTCTTCGGTATTTCCAGATTGCCTCAGAATAAATTCTAAACCCCTAACATGGTCAAGGGCCCTCCCTTAATCTTTATCTCATGCTGTCTTTGCCACCCCTTTTTTCCCTTCTTCGCCCAACTATCTTCCTCCCACCCACCCACCCACTCCCCACTTTTTTGGGACCTATCAAACATATAATAATAATGAAAATGACAATGTTGGGGAACTATGTTTCACTATCTGTTTGTCAGTTATGTTGGTGCTGCCATCCACATACAAAAAGGTTTTGGTATGGGGAGGGGGATAGAGGAGGAGGTTGAGTATATGAGATGGTTTTGTATTCTGTGTGTGACTCTGCTGTGACCTAAAACTTCTTTGAAAATTAAATGAAAAAGG
>PVKH010048566.1:0-10194 GCA_004027955.1 Chaetophractus vellerosus | reverse complement strand
CTGCCCTGCCCGTGGCGGCTTTTGCCTGTCCGTGGCAGCTTTTTGCCCTGCCCACGGCGGCTCCGGCCCGCCCATGGCGGCTTGCCATTCTCAAGGCGGTCTGCCCGCTAGGAGAGGTCCCCGGGAACCGAACCCAGGGCCTCCCATGTGGTTTCCCAGCGAGCTCTTTATCCACTGAGCTATCTAACCGGGCCCTTAAGTATTCAGTTTAAGAACATTTTTTCTGGGGTACATACAGCTCCAAATACCAACTCACTGTGTGGATATTTTTGATAGTAGCCCTGGAAAACTATGATGATAGATGTTTTGGTCAGCCACAGGCGTGCCTTTTGAAATATACCAAAGATTGGTCGGTCTTTATAAATGGTATTTATTTGGGGTAGAAGCTTACAGTTACCAGGCCACAAAGCATAAATTTCTTCCCATACCAAAGTCCACGTGTTGGAGCAAGATGGCTGCCGACGTCTCCAGGGTTCAGGCTTCCAGGTTCCTCTGTTCTGGGGCTTAGCTTTTGTTTCTCTCCGGGCTTAGCTTTTGTTTCCTTCATGAGTTCAGCTGTAGACCATGAAGCTTTCTATGCTTTGCGTCTCTCCACAAGGCCAGCTGTAGACTATCCGACGAACGGCTCACTCCAACATCAGAACTGCTTCTCCAAATCTCTTCTCCAAATCTCTGCAGCTCAGATCTACTGCCTAGCCTTTATACTTGAGACCACACCCACTGAAGGGCGGGGCCCAGTTAGTGCCCTTATCATAACTTAATCACGCCCAGATGAACAGATTAGTTTACAAGAATAATCCAATTTATATTTTTGGAATTCACAATTAAATAAAACTCTGAAACCATTACAATAGATAAGGTTAATAAACACCCTCCATTCACTTAGGGAATCCTTGCACATAAGAGACATTGAGCGAATAAGTGACTGTTGATTTAAAGGATGAGTCAATTTTTTGGTCTAGCAAAGCACAAGAATACTTATAATTTAAAGCAGGGGCTCTTAACCTTTTTTGTTCCACTGACCCCTTTGCCATTCAGGTAAAATGAATACTACTGTAATTTCTTTATTGCATACCTTCCTAAGTGAAGGAAGTGCTAGATTTCAGTTAGAGGTTCGAGAAAATAAAGATAATAAATTGATTTTGTTTTCAATTCAAGCTCATGGAGCCCCTGAAATCTTTCCATGGACCCCTTGGGGGTTTGTGGACCCCTCGTAAAGAATTCCTGATTTAAAGGAAGGTAAGTGTTACAATTAAAGGAGGGAGAACTTTATAAATGACTGGGGAAACACTAGAAATATTTCATGGAATTGGTAACATTGAAATCATCCATGTATAGTGTTTCAAGAGAAAGAGGTAGAAAGAGTGTTCATGGACAAACCATAGGTGGAGTTTTACTGGAGCAATGATGTTTGCGTGAGAGTAAAGAGGGATGCCATTAGAAAATCAGAGTGAGAAATATTATGCAAATACAAAATAGTTTGTAACTATATAAAACTTTAGTTTATTTTTCAATGTTTGGTATATGAAAAATATTAATATTTCTCAAAATTATTTAGCTAGCTTTTAAAAGTCAAGGGCAAAATGCCCTGAAATTACTTTCTGATAGTTTATACCTATTTTGGTGCATCAGCTAGGCTGGCTGTTGTCCAAGCATGCATGCATGCTTAAATAAATAAATAAATAAATAAATAAATAAATAAATAAATAAATAAAAATAATTAATGCTACATTTATCCACCACACCCTATTGAACTCTATTTATTAAAAATGTTTTAGGTAACATTAGCCCAACCTAGGTAATAGAATCAGAACTTCAGATCTTTTCTACCCTGTTCCATCCCAAGCAGACTCTGCTATAAAGGACCCTTCATGAATCCGTGCAGTTCTTTGGAGTGAGGTCCATTGTTTGTTTGTTTATTTATTTATTTAGGGAAGTTGTGAGCTTACAAAACAATCATGCATAATATGCAGAATTCCCATAAAATACCCCTTCACCAACACCTTACATTGTTGTGGAACATTTGTTACAGATTATGAAAGAACATGATCAGACAGTTATCACTAACTACAGTCCATAGCATACACTTGTGATGCCCCTTACTGGGTGCCTCCCACTAGCTAACTTGGTTCATAGGGAAGTGCCCACTCCTTGTCCTACCAGCAAGAGGTACAGCACCAGCCCAATGTAGTTTTTCCTCATTGTGCAGTCAGGAAGGGTCTGTTTCAGGCACAGTCCCCTGGCTTTAAAATTTTCTTAGCAAGACTCCCACACTAGTTTCCTGATTCCTAGAGGAAATATATAATATTTTTGAGGGGTTGTCTTAAAGACCTCCCCACTTCCTTGTTGGTGGAGGGAGAGCATCTCCTCTTCTTGGCATGCTCCTGAGTCTCCAGTGTCTTAATTGTCCTTTACCACCTGCGAGTCTAACCTCATCCTGGGGTGAAGCATCTCTAATGTAGGCTGTTAGAGTGCCCTGCAAACATGGCCTGGAAACTCCTTCTAAATTCTCTCTCAAGCTTTTTGGCATTTGGGGATGTTCATAAAGTTTGAAATTTAAGGAAACATGGGCCATAATCAACAATGTATAACCTATGTGTACTTGTCAAAGCAGCATGGGTGCTCTTGTCTTAGCCTAGATCCTGTAGCCCTGTAGACTAGTAATCTCTTCATTTCCACCTCCTCATAAACTCTGATGTGGACCTTGCCATTAACCAAAGGCCTGCCTCTTAGATGTGATCAGGTTACTTTTCAGGCAGACAATACTATGTACTTATATAAGTGTCATCTTGAAGTCAATCTGTGACAGTCTCCTTTCCTGCCACCCCAAAGTATTTCCTGATGGAGATTAAATATCTCACTAATTATTGATTTAATGGTAAAGATTTAGTGAGTGAAAGCTATAACCCATGGAGCAGGAAGATGGGAAATCCAATTGCAGTAGGTGGTCTGAAAAAATTTTAAAAACAGGAATGTGTGTCAACAAAATATTCTATTCATATTTAGAGAGAAGGTTTCAGGACCCAGTGGAATAGCAAAGGGGAATATATAAAAGGAAACATAGAGTAATTAAAGATGTTTCCCAGAAAAGTGTGAACAGTCAAGAAAAGAGAGAACCACAGAAGTAAAAAACTTAATTTCATAGTCAAAACCTAATATAAAACAAAGTAAATATGGGCTAATATTTTTTTTTCCAGCTAAGCAACACTCTACCTTGATATTTACATAAAATTAGCTCAAGCCACTATCTCAATCCTGTAGGAAGTCCTGTCTGATATATAACCAGGGATTAAAATTCTCATGGTCACTCTAATCCTCCTGTTCTACTCAGATTAGTTCTCCCATAAGATGTTGTTTATGAAGCAGTATTCATTGAAACATTAGGCCGATCGAGATAATTGTTTATCCCAGCAATAAAAACCACTTAAAATTGATCCTGGAAAATATCATTAAAGTTTGTGACCACTCCTCCATCTAGGAGTTTTCCAGTCTCTGAAATAGGTTATCTCTTTCTTCTTTCTCTTTGTGATAGGCTTCAAAATGGCCCCATAAAAGATATCCATGCCATAATACCTGGAAATTTTTAAATTTTACCTTATATAAAGCAAGAAGGGACTTTGCATATGTAATTAAGTTTAGAATCTTGAGATAGGATGATATCCTGGATTATCTGGGTGGGCCTTAAATGCAGTCACATGTATCCTTATAAGAAGGACATGGAGGGAGATTTTATGGACAGAAATATTAAAAAGAAAATGATGTGATGATGAAAGATAGAGAGATTTGAAGATGCTGACCTCGAAGATTGGAATGATGCATCCACAAGCCAAAGAATATTGGAAGCCATCAGAAGCTGAAAGAGGCAAGGAATGAATTCTCCCACAGAGCCTTCAGAGGGAGCACAGCCCTGCCAACACCTTGGTTTTGGCCCAGTGATACGAAATTAGTACTTCTGGCCTCCAGAATTGTTTGAGATTTAATTTTTATTGCTTTAAGCCACTAAGCCTGTGTTAATTTGTTATAGCAGCAGTAAGAAACAAATATACTCTCATTCTACTCTTTCTTCTTTTACCCTTCTGTTCTTCTCTTCTTTCTGCACTTTGCCACCCTTTGTTTCTTTGCTTCTGTGGAGAAATTAGTATCTCTTTGTGTATGCCCTAGTGTTAACCTTGACCAAACTACATAAAAAGCAGGACCCACTACAGAATAATCTACACAGTGATGCAGGCATGGAAATGGAGACAAAGCTTTTAATGACTACTTTATATAATTTAGGCTAGAACACATTCAAAATTATGATTTTTCCTACATAAGCAACCCCAACCCCACCTTGAATCCTGGGTAGGGTGATAGTGGAGGGGGTCTGAGGAAAATAGAGTTTTACTTTTTTAGGTACAAAACAATGATTTGAAGTCAGGGTAAAAATGCCTTGGGAAAACAAGCAAAGTTTTTTTAAAGATTCTGAAAGAATGGGCAAAATAACCACAATAAAACATTGAAAAATGAAGGTGAAAATCACAGCAATGAATATTCCAGACATTTAATGGAGACACTTATATACTTCTAAGAATTTTTCCAAGTCCTCTGTGAGAAGAAGGATTTGTTCAACATTATACTCAAACCATATTTTATCCTTGGTATTATTATAATGTTCAGTTATTAGTTCAACTGAATAGTTTGGTAATGGTTAACATATTGCAGGGTCTTTCGATGTGGATTTCTCAGGAAAACTGCAGATTAAAAAGGCAGGTTCCTGGGTATTAACCCAGACCCGAATCAGACTCTAATGGCAAGAACTGAGACTACGTATTTAAAAACAAACTAAATGTGAGAAGCTGATCTTCAGAATGTGGTTAAAGTATTCCCATTTTGTTACACATCTCAACTTAAAACTCTTACTTCTACTTTTGGGTACACCTTAATAGGTAAGGGCTACTTCTCTCTATGTGGAATAGATGCCCAGTTTGGGATGAGTTATCTCTGAGTCAATCTACCTAGATTCCTTCCTATTTGCAGGAGGAAAAGAAGGTTGGGATTTTTTTAATAAACCACCATAAGAGATTTCTCAAAATCACTCATACAGAACTGAAGTGCATGAACTGCTGAGCATACCAATGGAGTCAGACCTGAAAGAATCAAGAGAGAGTACCTTCCAAACTGTCTCTGCTATTGATTTGTTTCTTTTCAAAAGGCTCAGACCGAAGGCCACTTCTTCTAGCTCTCTGGATGATTTCTGAAACTCCTGAGGTATAGAGTAAGTATGGCAGTAATCTCTAAGGCAGTAATTCTTAATAAGGGGTCCATAAGCTTGAATTGAAATTCAAAAAAATGTTATTCTTGTGGGGACATGTTGGTGCAGGTGTGATATATTTATTCAATAATACACAGTATGTGGACTTAGTAAGGGGTCCGTGGTTTTCACCTGACTGGCAAAGGGGTCCACGGACAAAAAAGGTTAAGAATCCCTGCTCTAATGTAACTAGGTCTGGAACCCCATAGGAGGTGAGGAAACACAGATTTTTCCTTCTGAGTTGATGGGTTTCTTTGCAGATTAAAATTGGCATGGCATAACTGGACATTTCAAACTAACAGAGTGTCTTAGTTTGCCAAGACTTTGCTTGATGCAAAGTACTATAAATGTGTTGTCTTGTATAATAGGGACTTATTTTCAGGTAAAAGTTTACAGTTCCAAGGCCATGAAATGTCCAAATTAAGGCATCAGCAGAATGCTTTTTCATCAGTCTGCTGCCACGTGGTGAAGCCAGATGGCCATTGATCTCTGCTGAGGTCTCTGACTTCCTCTCCAGAAAATCTCGTCTCTCACAGCTCAGCTGAAGGTAACCAGGCATAGGACTTCTCTCTTTTCAGCCTCTATCAGTGTCTTTCTTCCAGAGTTCAGCTGCAAGCTATCAGGCATATGGCTCGTCTCTCCCTGGGCCTCAACTATTTGAGCCTCTCAGGGGGAGTCCTTTATCTCACATTGCAGGATAAATATGGCAGCTTCCTTTTCCTGTGTGTCTGTTGTTATCAGACCCAGGAAGAGGGTGGAGAGTCAATCTGCATCATGCCTCACTGATGTAGTATAGCAAAAAATGGTCTCACACCCACAGGAATGGATTAATTCACAAACATAATCTTTCTTTTTTTGGGATTCATAAAAAATTGCAAACTGCCATGGGGGGAAGCAGGTATATTGCATCATTCATTATAATAGTTCTTTATCTGTGACTCAGGTAAGTTCAGAAAGACCAACCTATCAGTCCATTTGCTTTCCTAAATAAGGCATTCACTTTAGAGACATCTGTTAAGGTTGTTAAAGCGGAATTCCCCAGAGTTTATTTTCAAGCTCATCATATTCAAACAGATCCATTTATATTTTTAAGTTGAAAACTTTCTTATATGATATATTTATTTGGAGTTACAATGTGTTTACTAATTTTTCACAGTTATACAGAACAAAATGTACAAATAGATAATATCTAAAAACTGGTAAACTCTACTTCTGAAACAGTCAAGGATGTTTGCAAATTGTTCTATATGGGAGAAATGGACTTTCATAGCAGTAAGAATCATCATGACAATTATCTTTAATTGTCTCCACTTACATGAATTAAAAATTGCTATTGATTGATGTTTAATTAATAGTAATTTCATTCACTAGTGTCTCCCCCCTACCCCCACCCCCTTGACAGGGGACTACCAATTGTTTATAGACTTTGGAAAGTTTCTTTACCAAAGAGAACTAACCCTCGTATTTCGCTGGGGTTTTTACTACACTGGAGAATAAATCATCCACTAACTACATGTTTTTATGGCAACTTTCTTGTCAGAAAAGCTTGTTTTGCTTATCATGAGATGCTCAGGAAATTAACACTCTGCTGCTCTGAGAGGGTCCTCAGACAGCCCAGATTGAAGAACAGATTGCCTCTGCAATTCCTCCATCCTTTTGTCACACCTTAATAATTATGCACAATAAGTACCAAAATGCCTCCTATTTTGCACTGCTCAGGATCTCAGTAGCACAGAGAAAGCCTATGTGAACACAATGGATCAGGAGTATTAATTAGATCCCATCTTTTATCAGGTCCTGTATACTAGCAAAAGAATTGGAATTAAAGAGCTGTACCTGAAAGAAGCAGCACTTTAAAATTGTTTCAGACTTGATTATTACAAAGACGAAAACTGTGATGTATCATAACTGGAGACATTATCTAAACATAGAGAAATGACTTCACAATAATCTCTAAATTGAAAGACAGCACATAAAATTTGTATTTTTTTCCCATTACTTTAAAAATCATATTAAAGCATTTGTTAAGCTACTGGATTTGACCAAAATAGAAAGTTAAAGAAGACTCACAAATCAAAGGCAGTAATTTAATACTTCAATAACTTTTTCTCCTGTGAATAAAGTAATATGACTATCTCAAGAATTAATAAAATATTTGCTTGGTTTTAATATCAGAATCCTTCTTTTTTTAACATATGCCCCCCTTTCTGCTTGCTCTTGCTGCTGTGTTCATCTTTTTGCGTTCTTCTGTGTCTGCTTTTTGTCTCCCCCCGTTGCGGCGATGCGCCGAGTCAGCCCACCGCGCAGGCAGCCTGCCCCGCTTGTGAGCGGCTCTGCTCCATTCCCGGGAGGCGGTTCTGCTCCATTTGCGGGTGGCTTGCCCTGCCCGTGGCGGCTTTGCCCTGCCTGTGGCGGCTTTTTGCCCTGCCCACGGTGGCTCTGCCCCACCCATGGCGGCTTTGCCCTCTCAAGGTGGTCTGCCCGCTTTGGACAGGTCCCCAGGAACCGAACCTAGGGCCTCCCATGTGGTGAACCAGTGCTCTATCCACTGGGCTACAACCGGCCCTAGAATCCTTCTTTCTGATATGATTTATGATTAGTATTAGAAGATAAAAGCAGACAACCTTAAATGGTATTAGTATTTACTCTGATGGTATTTATTTAATGAAGCAGTATTTTTGCTTCTTATCCCCTAAGGTGTTGATGGCCTAAATTCTGTAACCATTTCTTGCTAGATATATTTTGGATACCTACAGTAACTGCTGATTAAAATAGTATATATGATATTGAACTGATCACCATTGTAGTAATAGGTAACACAAAACTACACTTGCTAAGATAATTATGCAGTATAATTTGTATGCCAAGTTTCTCTTTGAAAATTAAAATCATTTTTAGTTTGACAATGTATTCATTTAGCACATTTTTCTCCTAAATGAATTCAGTGCCTTAGAAAAGTGCTGGATTGACAGACTTTTGGAGAGGAGACTTCTGTTTACTCCTCAAATGAGGACAGCATGGGCAGCAGCAGGAGAAGCTTCTACTTTTAGGCAGGTGGAACTCTCAAAAAAGAAAATTCACACTCCTGTCAATACCACTTAAAGTTCTCACTTACCCCAGTTTCACATGAAATAAAGCATTTTTGTGGTTGCAATTCACATCTTACTTTCCTTCCCACACTATACTGAAGTTGTCCAGCCAATCCTGGAATTAATTTAAATCTGTTCATGTCACCCGCCCAGGGTTAGAGTCTGCAAAGCTAATACCACCATTTCAAAACTCCAATAATGAATCATTTTTATCTGTGAAATTCATCCTCAGTCTGACTGGAAATGGATTAAAATAAAATGTAGATGGGAGGTTGTCAAAAGGAATCTGTTTTTTTTTTTCATGTATGTGTGCCGACATAACAGATATATGTTTAATCCAACAAAAGCATTTAGCTTTACATTTAGGAAATCTTTTTGTTTGAATTTCCCCTGTTGTGGAGATAACACTTCCTCTGGCTCACATAAGCTAGGGTAAACCCACATAAACCCACAGAATTATATAAAGGATCTCCATAGCATCTTGATGTTGAGCTTTTTTTTGTTTTTAACAAAGACATTAGGTAATTCTAATTAATAGTTTTGTCATATCAGCTGTTTATCTATACATCACTAATGGAGAATCCAGAGTACATTAGTTGAAATGATTAAAATGAGGGCTTTTTTTTTGTTATTTCTGATAGTTAAGCCTGAAAACATATGGTGAAATTTTCATATGGGAGAAAAATAGAAACATGATAAAAATGTAAAAATGTAATATCTGATGAAAAGAATACAATTAATGTAGTTTTAACAATAGCTTTCTAAAGTTAAAATCTGTCAATAAAATAATAAAATAGGTTTGATAAAGTCTCTCAGACTATTAGTACATTATTCATTTTTGGTAAGAGGAAGCAGTATGTTAAGTGCAGGTGAGCATAGGTATTAGATATTCTTTTTCCAAAGAGAAAATAATAAGGCTATTTGCTTCCTTAATATAAATGTCATAACATACAACCTGTTGTGGCCTTTGAAGAAGAAATGTTGATTAGACCAGCTGGAATCCTTTAGAGTATTTCCTCTCTAGGATTCTATAGGTCATAGCTGTTGATTTGGTTGGCCTAATTTATTTTTTATTAAGTGCTCTTCCATCACTCACATGAATTCTCCACTTAAAAATAATGGCTTTACTGATAAATAAGATCCTTTTTATGTCTCTAAGCATTGTAATAACCATGGGGCCCTATCATCATTCAGGAATAAAAACTAAATAAGGAAATAGGCTTGAAATTTGCCCTATTATTCTATATAATATGCATAGATTAAAATTTAAGAAACATTGTATGGGATTAGGTAAATGACTCATCTAGACCATGATTAATTAAAATAATAGTTCCAAGATATGTGTCATAGAAGGACATCATTATAAAGGCTGAATACTGTGAGGTTTTTTTTTTTTGGTCACAATGTCATTCAGTCATTCTTTCTATGTTTGAGGAATTCTCCAACTTGAGTGCTAGTCATCTTGAGATGCTGAAACTGTCATATATGCATTCTCTAACTCTCATTTTTAGCTACAAAATAGGCAGAGTTTCTAGGTTCAATTAAGCTTATATATGTGCTATGAATTTCAAAACCAGTGAGACAGAAACAAGAACCACAATGAGTGTCTTTTGGAGAGTGTGATGTCAAGAGCAGTCTTTCACCCTTAAATCTGGTACTATTATTATTATTTGCACTTGCTGTCTGCTTTCTGTGTCCATTTGCTGTATATTCCTCTGTGTCTGCTTGTCTTCTTTTTAGGCAGCACCAAGAACTGATCCTGGGTCCTGCCGGAGTGGGAGAAAAGCACTCAATCTCTTGTGCCACCTCAGCTCC
>PVKH010048565.1:0-10188 GCA_004027955.1 Chaetophractus vellerosus | reverse complement strand
AAATGACGAGCTGGGAAATTCTCTCTGAATGTTGAAATCAGTTCCCTTTTATAAGCAGTCAACTGAATGGATAACAGCGTCATCCATTCTTCATCCAATCTTGCTGATTGATGCAGATGCAATTAGCCCCAGGCTTGCTGGACCCAACAGCTGGGCACAATTACCTGGCCGAGTTGACACATTAGCCTAGCCATCACACTGTATATACAGGAACAGATCTTACAGTGATGAAAGGCAAAATATCAAAAAGATTTTACATATATTTCATTATTTTCATCTCTTTTTTATTATTTTTATGTTTTAAAAGTTTTTTGCATTTTATTTCTTACGTTTAAAATTATCATTATTATTTCATTTTCTTATTAATTGTATTTAACTGTATTAGCCTCATTTTTTGAAGAAGTTTTGGATAACAAAAGGGTTACAACTATGGCAGGAAAGGATCATTGCTGTGTGGTATCAATGATGGGGAACACATGGGAGAAAGCTCACCTGGGCTTACATATGAGGAATATTCATGTGTTCAAACATTAATGGCGCATTGTTACAATGGGTGAAGATTCACACAATACCTGAAAGAATATTAAATTCCCATCCCGAGGTGCTCTGCCACACTCTCTAATGGAACAGCAATAATCCCCTGAGTACAGGGGCAATGGAGGATGAACCATAAGCCAACCCTTGTTATTGATGACTGTGCTTATGAACCTTTACTCTTGAAGTTGAAACATAGCCTGGTATTATTGGTTACCTAGAGTTGCCTTCTGGGAGCCTCCTAGTTGTTCAAATGTGGCCTCTCTCTAAGCTGAGCTCAGCATATAAATACATTACCTTCCCCGCAGCCTGGGACATGACTCCTGGAGATAAACCTCCCTGGCACTGAGGGATTATGACCAAGTACCAACTAGCAATGCATCAGGAAAAGGTCTTGACCAAAGGAGGTAAAAGATAGAAACAAATGAGTTTATTTGGCTAAACTTCAAAGTGAGTCACGAGGTCATTACAGAGGTTATGCTTATGTACATCTCAGCAGGACCTCCCTGACTGGCAAAATAGATAATACCCCAAATACTGGGGCTCCTGAGGGCCCTGGAGACATCCAGACATTATAGTCAGGACAGATAGCTCAGGAGTTTGGTGCATTGCCAATGGGCCCTACTTCTGAATTTATGCTGCCAGGTTGATAAAATGGGACTCAATTGTGTTTTCCCTACATGTGGCTCATCTGTCCTGCAATTTTAACCTGTAATTAGTACTAGAATTCATAATCTTATTTCCAAGAGACTTAAATCTTTGGGCTGTCCATGTGCCAGTTTTGTCCTTAATCTCAAAAGATTTGCAACACTTACTTTCTAGTTCATTGGTCTCACCCAGGACAACTAACAAGGGTGTGACAATGGACAACCACAATACAAAGCAACTGAGATAGTCTACAAGTGAAAGCAAGAGAGTCCTATTCTTCTGCCCTATAAGATCAAAGGCCCCTCTCAAATAGAGGTGAAGTGGACATCACCATCCCAGAATCCTCAAGATCACGGAATGAGCTATGAACTAAAGTAGACTTACAGTTATTCTGTTATAAACATTGTTATTCTAGCAATAGCAGTAATTATATCATTGATGAGGAGGCAGTGGCCACAGGAAGTTCTGAGGGCAAATAGAGGGAAAAACATGTGTAATGTGGGGACATTTTCAGGACTTGGGAATTGTCCTGAATGACATTGCAATGACAAATATAGGCCATTATATTTATCTTGCCATAACCTACAGAATTGGGTGGAAGAGAGTGTAAACTACAATGTAAACAGTAATCCATGCTTTGGGGAAATGCTCAAAAAATGTGTTCATCAATTACAATGAATGGATTACATTAATGAAGGATGTTGTTAATGTGGGAAAATGTCACAAGTGTGGGGAATAGGACAATGGGAATCTTCTATGTTTTATATGTAACATTTATGTAATCTAAGTATCTCTAAAAAAATTAATAAAAGAAAAAAATACCCAAAAGATGAAAAAAGAAGAATGACGGTGAACAGAATTTATCAATGGCAGAGATGTCAAAGTCCACCAGAGTAGCCAGGACAAGAGCCATCTCCAGCTTCATCATCAGGAGAAGGACAGTTTCTCCAGTCCTCCCTGGCTTTGGTGCAAAGGAACACTGAACTTGTAATGCAAACTCAGACTTACTAAACACTTTGAGCATCTCTGGAGCCCTCCTGGAGGATTTTATAAAGATGCCTTGACTGAAAGGTAATGGAAGCTAAGCCCTGTTCCTATTCTATAGGACGAGTTGGGGCTCTATCTGTGTGTGTGTGTGAGGGGTGATGACATTCACAAGTGCTAAGATAGCAGGGCATGATTCAAGATCAATATGATGGCCTGTGCTGACTGTAGAGTGTGAACATAGGGGATAAATAATAATGTAAAATAATTTAAGTTTTCTGGGCCTGACTTTTTCATTTGCAAATCATGATGTTTCTATGAGAGTCCAGTTATATAAATGAAAATGACTCTGGCTTTTTCAATCACAGGGAATGTAATTCAGAAAATGTGTTTAATAGGAGGTGGGTGAAACAAGGAGTCAAATAGAGAATGCTGAATCAACCTAGAGATTAACAACAGCAGGAATAACCATCCATCCTGAGAGATGGAGACACACTTGAACAAATTTTAAGTGGAGCCCATAGTGAGGGCCCTCTTTCAGAATCTGGAGCCAGTGTAGGAATTGGCAGGTAAGATTCAGAACCATGGAGAGAGTGGCTGGCTTTGGGACCTGGAGTCCTCATGAGTCACAGCTATTGCTAGGGACCCTAAATAAAGCAGAGAGAAATGCAGAAATATGATAGATTTTTACTTTGTCCTTCTAGGCTTTTACTAGAGCCTCAGAGTGGGATTTTCTGTAAAAAAACAATGTGTCTGATGATAATGGAGAATAGTATCCTCTGCCAAGTTCAGAGAAGAGCAAGAATACTGAAAATATCTGCAAATAAACAGTGACCAGCATGGAGATTAATAATTGTACATGTTTTATATTCTGCTTGTCAGTGTCTTTGTATTTGTTAATGCATTTGTCATAAAATTTTCTTTGTTTAATATTGCCAGAATTAAACCAATTTTCCTATAAGTTGATATATTCCTGATGTACTTTTACTCATGCTTAAATTTTCAGACACACTGAAACTTTAAATTTCACATATATTTACTTAAAACTAGTCTTTCTCTAGATGCTTTGTTTTTTGTTGAGAACATTGTCTGTTTACATTTGCTGAAAGGGGTGAAATATTTAGATTTATTTCTCCCATTTTATGTAGTACTTTCTAATTGTCTACCTTCTACATATTCTTCTTCAACTCATTCTTGTCTTCTTTCTCATTTTTTTGCTTTCCTTCTTCTAGTTAAGACATCATACAATATATTTTTATATTTTTAATAATTATCTAAGATATTTCTCCCATGTGACATATTTATTTTTATATTTATTACATCTTTAATACCTTATTAAACAAATAATATTATATATTTTAATTCAACCCCTCTTCCCATCTATTACTGTATAACAAACCACCGTGAAACTTTGTGGTTTAAGACAAAATTTATTATTATTGCTCATGTGCTGTGGGTTCATTGGACTGAGCAGGGATGTTTTCTGTTAGGGCAGGAGTCTCCAATGAATTTGAAGTCAGGTTATGGTTGCTGTTACCTGGATGTATGTCCAAGAAGACTTCATTAGTTTCATATACATTACCTCATTGCTGCTTCCTGTGGACTTTATCTCCAATAGAAATGCCTGGGCTTCTCATGTGGATTATAAATGCTCAACTGAGTCCTCAGTCACTCTATTCAGTGATGCTCATTGAGACAGGCACTTTTATTGAGATCCAATAGTTACAGATTTCTCTAACACACATAGTTTCTACATTCTGTACTTTATTTAGGGGGCTTCTGTATGACCCTCACCATTTTGGGGCCTAATATATTGTCTTTGTTTTCCATACCAAATAGGTCATGAACACTGATACCATTTTGTTTCTTTGGACCAGTGTTCTTGGTAAGGAGGTTGATGTCCTTCTGTTTTATTTTACTTTGTTCCTGCTTGTTTTGACCTAGATAAATTAGATTTTACATTTAGGTCTGAGTGGAGGTCAGGTGTACCACAAATAGAAGACAAGGACATATGCATTAGAAAAAATGGTCTGTGATTCACAGTTCCCATAGAGATAGGGTGTCATGAGGGGATGATGTGAAGAACAATTGGCTCAGGTGAGTTAAAAGGAGGTGGGGAATACCCAAGCAGAGAAAGAACTGCCCGTGGGTTTGTGACTTTATTGTGGTACAGGGGTAGAGGTTTTCCATGGGTATTAAGGATTGGTTAGATTAAAAGAAAATGAGCACATAAAGGGAAAACAACCTGGGTCTGAGGATGATGGAGATGGTAAGATAATAATTTAGCATTAGCTGTGGATTTTGGGTGAGGTCTGTGGTGGTGTAGTGAGTGGCCACAGAAGTTGTTTGGACTCTGGTGGAGTTTATACCCCAGGTCTAGAAAGTTGTTTGTTAGCTAGGCCAAAGGAAAGTGTTCAGGCAAGTGGCTTAGCCAAAGTAAGACGGATGCTGAGGCACACATGAAAATATTTTGATAATTATAACACAGCTTAACTTAGGTTTTCATCTCTGAAATAAATATATATATTCTTCCTTTGATACATAAAACAAAAATACACATGCACCTCTCTCTCTCTCTCTCTCTCTCTCTCTCTCTCTCTCTATCTCTATCTCTATCTCTATCTCTATCTCTATCTCTATCTCTCTATCTCTCTTGCTCTCTCTCTCTATATATATATATCCAAATTGGTCTATCTATCCATCAAAGGTTTTGGATTGGTCATGTTACACAAAAAATTTTTTTAGCTTACTAAACTAATCAATGTAGATTAATCACAGTTATCTATGTGAGATTTGTGATATAACATTGATTGTATATCAATATGAGTATATAGAGGTGATAAGTCATGAATTTTACATAGCTTTCAAAACTAATCAACATAGCATTTACACAGTTCACTGAGTTCTGTGTTTTAACATTGATTTTAAGTCAATAAAATATATAACACTCAATAAATCATAAATTTTACATAGTTTTCAAAACTAATCAACATAGTGTTTCCACAGTAAACAGGGTCTCTTTTGTGTTTTTACATTAATAGGAGGTCAATATAATTACATAGTGGTCAATAAAGCATGTATTTTTTATATTTTAAAAACTATTCAAAATAGGTCTTATAGAGTTGACTAAGTGAATTCTGTGTTTTGACATTGATTTTTTATCTTAATTTTTTAAATTTCAATAATAATTTGTTAAAGATGTTTAGATTACATAAATGTTACACAAAAAGTATAAGAATTCCCATATGCCCCACTCCCCACACCTCCCACAACAGTCCCACATAAACATCCTTCATTAGTGTGGCACATTGAATGCAATTGATAATTGCATCCTGGGGCTTTGACATTAAGCATATACCATAGTTCACATGTTAATCTACATGCTCTCCCACAAAATTCTGCATGTTATGTGATGATAAAGAATGGCTTATATCTGTCCACTGCCTCACCCCTCCAGGGGAGCTGAGACTGTTTTATTCAGCATTGTGCTGTAAAATTGCTGGCACCACCCTTTGCTGAGCCTAGTGTCCATGTCACAGTGAGGTAGATTAGCCGTGTACACCTGTGTATGCTGTCACTCTCAGGAGCACAAACCGCAAAGTAGGGGTGGTGGCTTCGAATCCAAAGTGGTGGAGCTATCTGTCCTGACCATAGGACCTGGGTTTCTTCAGAGCCCTCAAGAGCCCCATTATTTGGGTAGTATCCACTTTGGAAGTCTATGGGATCCTGCTAAGATGTGCATAAGCATTAACTCTGTGATGACCTCCTGACTCACTTTGAAGACTTTAGCCATATAAACTCATTTGTCTTTACCTTTCCCCCTTTTATTTGAGGTCTTTTTCCAGATGCATTGCTAGTTGTTACTTGGTAGCAATCCTTCTGTGCCAGGGAGACTCATCCCCAGGAGTCATGTCCCACACTGGGGGGAAGGTAATGCATTCATATGCAATTTGGCTTAGAGAGAGTCCACATTTGAGCAACAAGGACTCTCTCAAGAGACAACCCTTAGTCACCCCATAACAATAGGCTCTTGAAGTTGAAGTTTCAATTTCAAGAGCAAAGGTTCATATGCCTAGTTGTCAATATAGAGGGCCCATCAGTAGATCATCCTCCTTTGCCAGTCCCTGCCCCTGCATTTGGGGTAACATTGCTGGTCCCTTAGAGAATGTGACAGAGCTCTACAGGATGGGAATTCAGTAATCTCTTCATTATTGTGTTAGTCTTCACCCACTGTGACAATGTCCCATGAATATTTGAACATTTTTACATACGTTATATGTATGCTCAGCTGAACATCCTCCCATTCATCCCTCATCACTGACACCCCACACCAACCATCCTCCACTGCCCCAGTTGTAACCCTTTAGTGATCCAAAGCTTCTACAAAAATAAAGCCATTATAATACCCAAATACAATTAAAAGGAAAATGAAACAATAATGACAAGTTTAAATGTAAGAAACACAATATTTTAAAAAACTGAAAATAAAATAAAATTAAAAGATTGGGATATTAAAAAATAACAAAAAATATTTATATTTCTTTAATATTTTGCCTTTCATCACCACAATATCTGGTGTCCTGTCTTCATGGTGGTAACTTCCCACACTCATTTCCCAGTGTCTCATTATTTTTCATTTTGTTTTTTACAATGTTTTGGTCACAGCAAAGTCACACACAGAATACATCATAGAATGAGTTAGGTAATGTTCCTTCTACTTCTATTATTTGGAAGAACTTAAGCAGTATTTGTGTTAGTTCTTCCCAGAATGTTTGGTAGAATTCACCTCTGAACCCATCTGGCCTGGGGATTTTCTTAGTTGGGTGGTATTTGATGACTGTGTCTATCTCTTTACTTGAAATTGGACTGCTGAGTTCATCAATTTATTCTTTTGTCACTGGAGGCTGCTTGTGAGTTTCTAAGAATTTATCCATTTCCCCTAAATTATCATTTTTGTTGGCATACAATTTTTCCAAATATCCTTTTATGATAATCTTTACTTCTGTGGGGTCAGTGGTGATATCTCCTTCCTCATTTCTTATTTTGTGTATTTGCATCTTCTCTCTTTTTATTTGTTAGTCTGACTAAGGGTTTGTTAACTTTATTTATCTTCTTGTAGAACCAGGTTTTGTTTTTGTTCATTTTTTTCTGGTGCTTTCTTATTTTCTATTGTGTTTAGTTCTTCTCTAATCTTTGTTATTTCTTTGTTTCTACTTACTTTGGGGTTAATTTGTTGTTGTTGATTTTTCCAATTCCTCCAGGTGTGCAGTTAGGTCTTCAATTTTAGCTATTTCTTCTTTTTTGATATATGCATTTATGGCTATGAATTTCCCTCTCAGTACAGCTTTTCCTTAATCCCATAGGTTTTGATATGTTGTGTTGTCATTTTCATTCATTACAAGGTAGTTACTGATATCTTTTGAGATTTCCTTCTTGATCCACTGTTTATCTAATAATGTATTGTTTAACTTCCATATCTTTGTGCCTAATCTTCTTCTCTGGCCCTTAGTGATTTCCAATTTCATTCCCTTGTGGTCAGAGAAATTACTTTTTCTGATTTCATTGAGAATATTTCCCTGGCCTAGCATGTGCTCTGTCTTGGAGAATGAACCATGTCCACCTGAGAAGAATGTATATCACACTGTATTTTGGTGTATTGTTCTGAATATGTCTGTGGGGTCAAGATCCTCTAATGTATTATTCAGTGTCTTTGTTTCTTTATTGATTCTCTGTTAATATGTTCTGTCTAATGGTGATAATACTGTATTAAAGTCCCCCATTATAATTGTAGAGGAATCTATTTCTCTACTTAATTTCTCCAGTGTTTGCCTCATGTATTTTGAGGTACCTTGGTTAAGTGCACAAATGTTTATGATTGTTCTTTCTTCTTGAAAGATTATTCCTTTTACTAATATATAGTGTCCATCTTTGTCTCTTACAAAAGTTTTGCATTTAAAGTCTATTTTGTCTGATATTAGTATAGCTACTCCCATTCTTTTTTTGCTTGTTGTTTGCTAGTAAAATTGTTTTCCAACCATTCACTTTCAACTTCCTTGAATCCCTGGGTCTAAGTTTGGTTTCTTGTAGACAGCACATAGATGGGTCATATTCCCTTATCCATTCTGCCAATCTATGTCTCTTGACAGGTGAGTTTAATGCATAACATTCGATGTTATTACTCTCAAGGAATTATTTATATTAGCCATATTTTCTTTGGGCTTATTTATGTCAAAATAGTTTTTTCTTTTTGTATTTTTAGTTGTTCTTTCACACTCCTCCAACTCTCTCTCTCCTGTTTTTTCCTTTTACCCTGAAGAACTCCCTTTATTATTTCTTGAAGGGCAGATTTCTAACTGGCATGCACTCCTAATTTATGTTTATCTGTGAATATTTTGATCTCTATCATTTTTGAATGCCAGATTTGGTGGATAGAGAATTCATGGCTGGAAGTTTTTTTCCATTCAGTACCCTGACTATGTCATACCACTGTCTTCTTGCCTCCATGGTTTCAGCTGAGAAATCAGCACTTAGTCTTATTGAGTTCCCCTTGTATGTGAAGGTTCTCTTTTCTCTTGCTGCTTTGGGTATTTCCTCTTTGTCTTGAGCATTGGAAAGATTGACAAGTATATGTCTTGGAGTAGATCTTTTGGGATTCATATCATTTGGAGTGCACTGTGCTTCCTGGACATGTACATCCATCTCCTTCAATAGGGTTGAGAATTTTTTAGCCAATATTTCCTTCAACAGTCCTTCTACTCCCTTTCCCTTCTCTTCTCCCTCTGGGATGCCTATAATGTGTATGTTCATGCATTTTGTGTTGTCATTCAAATCCCTAAGTCCCTGCTGGATTTTTCCAATCTTTAATCTATCTTTTCTACTATCTGTTTGATTTCAGATGCACTGTCTTCCACATTGCTAATTCTTTCTTCTTCCTGTTCAAATCTGCTGCTATGTGATACCAGTGTTTTTTTTTTAATTTCTTGGATTGTGCCATTCATCACCATCATATCCATTATCTTTTTATGTGTGTTTACAATTTCTTCAGTATGTTCTCCAAGTGTCTTCTTAAAATTCTTAATCTCTTCCTACACTTCATTAAGTTGTTCCATAATATTTGTTTACACAGCTTTGATTAGTTATTCAATTTTCTGCACCTCTTCTTGGTTTTTATTTTGATCATTGGACTGGGACATGTCATCTGTTTCTTTGTATGGTTTGTAATTTTTTGTTGCCCTCTGGTCATCTTTTTATCTTGGTGGGTTTATTCAGTTGATTATCTTATCTCTCTTCTCTAGAGTTTTCTTTAGCTGCTGGTTTTATGTATGTGTTAAGTTTTCTCTTTGACTTTTTGTTCTTGTTCTATTTCCTTGACCTTTTCTATGTTCCCTTGTAGGAAAAAGATTAGGGACAGAGAAAGTGGAAGAGGCAGGAAAAGAAAAAGGATAATAATAATAATAATAATAATAATAATAATAATAATAATAAAAGTTATAAGAGGGACCATATAAGACTTAGTAAAATGAATATTTAACTCATGTAAGCAGTCAGAGCAGTAGGGACAAAAAAAGGGGAGTACCAACAGTGAAATGGGAAACCAAATAGAGAAAAATATATAGAATGATTTAAAAGGCCAGAAAGGTTAGGAGAGAGAGAGAAATAGAAAAGAAAGGACAAAAAGAAATAAGTTAATAAAAAAGAATACAGAATAGACAAGATAGAAACCTGAAAAATTGCAGACTAAATAAAGAATGGTGGAATGTGAGAACCATATCAGAAAGCAGAAGATAGAAAGATGAAGGAAGGAAAAGCAGTAGCATTGGTAGACCAAATCAGTATATACAGATATTGAGAAATCAAGGGAGAAGAATCACAGCAAAGAGAAAACAAGCCAGCAGCATCTAATTAAAAAAAAGTTAGGGGGAGGAAAGAGGAATGAAAAACAAGCAACAGAAAAACAAACAAACAAACACACAAACAAGCAGTCAAACAAAAACTAAGGAAGACCAGTGTTTCTTCTTCAGC